>CAJQZN010032708.1:0-40775 GCA_907164685.1 Colias eurytheme
TATCTAAATAATCTGTATATTTCCCTACGTAAATAAAACTCGTAAGAGAAGAAATTGCTACAAGACAATAACGTTGTTATAGACTAATTACCACGCTCGCAACTGTCTGTTACTCAAACACGCCTAAACTACTGAACCAATTTTCATTAAGTTTGGTATGGTTATATTTTGATACCCGAGAAAGGACATAGGCTCCGTTTTAACTCAGGAAAATGACGCAATCACACGGGAACGGGAAATATGCGGGTTTTTCTTTGACTGCGCGGGCGAGCCGCGGGCGGAAACCTAGTTGCTTATAAAACATAATAATTATTTTCTACTATGTATATGTATGTATACAGTATAGTATGCGACAGAAAAAAAACGTGTTAATTACGTAAGGCAAGAACGATTCAAAGGATTACAATCATTCTAGTATGTTGACTCTACTATTAAAATTCTGAAGAGAATTTAAATAGTTTTAGAGGAGAGAATCCGGGGTGAAGTGTTTGTTAAAATATTCTATTGCTATAACTATAATGATGGACTAACCTTGAATGAGAGATTAGTATTTTTAAACCTACAGCTAGCATATACCTAATACGATCAAGTCTTATTTCTATATTCATTTATGAATTTACACTTACAACAATTTTAAAGTTTAATTATTATTAATGAAACTTTGTATTAAAAACTTTAAACTCACCGCAGAAACTCCGAACGTCGCAAAAACTTCAGATGACATAAACATTTTCACAAAAAACGTAAACAAACGCACAAAAACAACTTACTAATAAAATTACATAAATTATCACAGATTCACATAAACATAGTTTCTTTAACTGTTATATTTAATAAACTATGCAGTAACTGTATTGCAATATTGTTGTTGTAAGTTAACTTGTCTACCTGTAACGCGTGACACTGACAGCTGCCGGTGCGGCAACGTCGCTTATCGCATTATGTAGCAGGTGGCTCTAACGTCATTAAGGAAGGTCAGACACGACTTTGTAGATTTATTAATTCGTTTATTTTGTCTAGCGTTTTAATTTGTTCTGTTAGATAATATTGATGTGACAATTTTTCAGCTTTTAAATAACTTTAGGTCTTTATTGTTTTAATTGTCGAAACTTAAAAAATATTTATACGGAATGGGACTCTGTATTTTTTTTCATGAATAAATTTAGTTAATCAAAAATAATGTTCGTAATGAAAGAATCAATTTCAAAATGTCTACATAAAAAAGGGATAAAATATTAATTATTATGATCTAATTCTACTACAAAAAAATACCCTTTTATATTTAGTAGAACTCGTATGTCGACATGCTCCGTTTCGTTTGTAAACATCCTAAACGTCGAAACGTCACCTGTTGCAGCAAAGCGGCAACGTCTCAATCAAAATGTGCGCGTGAGTCATGGAATATGAATTCAATTTTTGGTTTTCACTACATTGCTGCTTATGTAGAGCGGTTCTTTACAATATCATGTTGTACTTGTCCTTACAAAGAAGCAAGCTATATTGAAGTAAAGTATTATGCCATTTGCAAGAGACAGATGACATTTAACTAATTTTACCTGTGGCGAATTTTAATTTAAAACTTTCTACTAAACGCAAATGTCAAAAATTTTCAAGCAATATGACAGTGCGCGCACGAGCAACTTTGTCTCCGCAACTATTTTGTCTCTCCACCCATGGGCTAGTATGAAAGTGCGCGCACGTAGCGACGCAACTCCCCATACAAATTGATGGGAGAGACAAAATAGTTGCGGGAGCTAGCGCGCACGAGCAACTTTGTCTCCGCAACTATTTTGTCCCCGCAATTATTTTGTCTCTCCACCCATGTGCTAGTATGAAAGTGCGCGCACGTAGCGACGCAACTCCCCATACAATTGATGGGAGAGACAAAATAGTTGCGGAGACAAAGTTGCTCGTGCGCGCTCGCTCCTACGCTGTTATTAAATTAAAGAAAATAGAACTTTATAAATAAATTTTTGCCTATGTTAACTTTGCAAGAGTCGTCAGTATGGAAGGTAGAGAACTTACGTAGAACGAAATAATACTATGTATTTCTGAAACACCTGAGACCGTGTTTGATCTTGGATCCGAATAAACTTGAATATTTCTTCACCTAGGAATAATTTTAACTACTATATACTATTTAATATAATTGCTTTAATGTATGTATTTGCTTATCACTTTTTTATACGAAGTGAATAGAACTCAATTTACCTAATCAACCTGATCCACCAAACATTGTGTTGTGAATTGTGATGTACATATTAAAAAAAATGTTGTGTGGTTTTATGAAACCACGGTAAAAGTGAAACTGTTCGAACGGTTCCGAACACTGCTTTGTGTAGCGCATGTCGCGTGACGGTCGGCTGCCGAGTAGGTATACCTACTCGGCAGCCGCGATACACGCGACATGCGCTACACAGACCAAAAAGTTTGAGACGATTTAATAAAAGTTTCACTTTAAAAAAATTACGAATTCTATAAACCTGAAAACTATAAGAAGATTTAGAGAAAAAATAAATAAATAATTTTTACATTAACTAGCTATAAATATTCTGTCTCTAGTTCAAATCAGAGCACTGTATGTTCGAAAAGAATTTTCTATTATCACCATTCACCAAACATAGCATAGATCCTTGATAGATATGGCTTTTTATAAAAACCGCCCTAAAATCATTTATTTGGACCCATACTCCATAAAGACTACATAATTAAATAATAGTTTTGGTTGAAATTATTGTTTAAAAATTATAAGATGATTTGCGTAAGTAAATAGGTAATTAAAAAAGATAAATTTGCGTAAATCTCTAGAGTCTAGCCAACTATCGCCAACAACGAGCTATTTAAGTTATAACTATCCGAACAAAGAAACCACTCAACAAAATGTATTTTTGCGATTGAGAAAGTTATTATGATATTAGTGAGGACAAGACAAGATATCTCAAGATAATCAAAGCTTATAAAATAATAAGTAAATCCCGTAAAATGAAAAATTCCCTTATCACAAACGATTCCATGTACTTAATTCATAGAAAATCCAATAAGCAATAAATATCACACGGCAATATATTTGATGATAATATCTGATCCGATATTATATCAAAATATATTTTCCAAAAACTGTCGTTGTCATAAACTTTGATTTACTGGGAAATCAGCTCAAAATAGGCAGGCATATTCAAAGGTTAAATTTCGGATAATTCTCATCAAAGTACGAATATAGGATTTGTCAGATAGAAAGCATCCTTAGCGAGCAAAAGCTAGCACGCTGAACGCTCCAACATAGTTAAGTTCATTATGAAGAAATTCAAAATCAAAATCTGATAACAACTTAAAACATTTCGTTTATTAAATTTCATGTTTAAATATTCACTCATTTATTACTAATAAATTTGAATCTAATAAAGAAAAATTAATCTTTAAAGGTCTTTTTAGATCCTAGATAATTAGGTAATGTCTGAGCTCTAGCCTTGGAAAGACAAGACATTATTATTGTAGGGCTTCTACTTACTTAAGTTTTCCTAGAATTTGTTTCAATTTACAGTTTCTAGACTATCTCGTGTCTCAATTGACATAAATAGAAGTAAATTATCAAGTTGGTGACAAAAACAAAAAACAACTTTATGAAATGACTGAATTTATTGAAAATAAACGATCGCAATGTCTTAAGAAGTCTTCTAAAGAGATGGACGAACTTAGATAATATTATATTCACATTGCTACAAACCTATAAAGCTCCATGTTGTATATTACTAGCTTTCCGCCCGCGGCTTCGCCTGCTTTGTCTAAAACCTAATAAATTAGGTATATGAGTAGGTACATACTAAAACCTTCTTCGAGAATCACTCTATCTATATATATTAAAAAAAACGAATTATGTAGTTGCGTAGTTTTAAAAATTTAAGCATAAATAGGGATATAGAGACAGAGAAAGCGTTTTTTTTATACTATGCAGTAGTTATGTAAATTATGTTTACATTCAAACCAAATTGTAATAATTTATTGACATCATTATTGCGATTACGTAATAAATTAACGGGATGAGGTTAATTTAAATGATAATGAAGTACTTTAATAGCAGGACAAATAAAACGTCATTATAATAAAAAAAAATATATTTATAACAGTTCAACGCCTAGCTCTATAAAATATTGAAGCAAGTCGTGCTGACTCCGCTATACCAGCCCACGTTTCTGAGTTTATTTGAGGTATGTATTGAGGAGGTACTAGAAAACCATATTCATTCATATCTGGCAACTCCAATGTGAAAGAGAAGGGTACGCCAATGTCCTGGAATAATAGTACAATAACATTTATTCGAGCAGATATAAAAACTCATTTTTGTTAGTGACATTTTACCTAACCTATGATAGTTAACATTACATTAAAATAATGCGGCTATTTTATGATAGTGGTAGATGAATGTGATATTATAACAGAATGTTTTAAAATATATCGATAATATATTATAATCAACGACGTTGCAGCAACAATTACACGCAAAAACGTTAAATAAGACAAAATATTTGTACCTAAATTAATTTAAAACCAACCTGTGCATAATCCTGAGAAGTACCCGAAGCAGGGTACAGAACAAATCTGCTATTACCAACCAAATAATCGTACATATTAGGTAGTTTATTCCCATCTATATGAGCTCCCATTGCAGCTCCAACCATATGAATTTGAGCCACATTTGCCGGCAACGTAGCATTATCGAACCCGTACAGTATAAAGCTTCCATAACTGTGAATATTCAAATAGATCTGAATACGATCCAAGTGCGAGTGAAGTATGTCTCTAACGTGTCTGTTTTCGATTTCAGAGAAGGGGTAGGGACCAGCATAGAGGCTGGAGCAAGGATTGTTAGAAGCGTTGATCTCCATGAAGAAGATGTCAAAGTTACGGTTGAGGTCCACGCCGCGGCATTCCTCGTGGATCTCTGGGTTAAATGAGCGGCTTGCGCGCCACATGCGTTCCTGGAATAATTATTATTATTTTTATAACTGTTTTAATACACAAATATTATAATCTGTATTTTAGTAATGGTTAACTGTTATATTATAGTCTGTGTAGTATGTATAGTAAAAAGGGACTGTTTTTGCCCTTCTCCTGTCTCTTTGGTTTGTGGTCTAATGTTCGTGTTCGCACAATGTAAATTGTAATGTATGTAATGTAATGCTTTAAATTATAAAATAAAGTTTTCATATCAGCATTTAAAAGTTGTGTTTTAATAACTACATCTTCTTAATATATACAAATCTTGTGTCACAATGTTTGTCCTCAATGGACTCCTAAATCACTTAACCGATTATAATAAAATCGGGGTACACTGTTGCTCGCGTCCGTAGGCTTTGACTCCAGATTCCCTACACGTGTACCCTGGGTAGTGCCAAATGAGCAACCAACTGGTGGGAGACTTCGGTCGTGGCTCGCAACCACCCACTGGATAGAGACATGCCGCCAAGCGGTTTCGTGTTCCGGCATGAGTTCCGGTGTAGCCATTCGGGGGTTGGGTCTGGTTAGTTGTTTGGTGAGTTACGGTTTTATGAAGTGGCATTATTAGTGTGCCGGGTGCCTAGCTTTGGAGGGTAGCGGGATCCGTAGCACGGTTGACCGCTGGCCGACCGTTAGTTGTAGGGGGCCCAAGTAGTAGGAGAGCCACCTGCGAAAGGCTGCCCCGCCGCTTTCGAAAAATCCCAGTTTTGCTCCATCGTGCCGGTTGGCGACCGGACGGGAGGACCCGATGGCGATAACTGGGGGGGTACGGGCGTCCCCGCAGTCTCCAAGCTAGTCCCCCATCAGCATACTTCTGATGTTTGCTTCGACCTACCGACTCACTAAATCTCGACCAACTTCCAATTGCCCTGTCTATTCACACTTCACACTAAATATAAAAATATGAAAAGGTCCAAAAGAAAAAGAAAGTTTATACAGCGGTTGCACTTCCTCCCGTTTAAAGTGCACCACACTAACATTCGTGGATTGCACTCGAATCTCAACCCTGTCCATCACCACCTTGAGACTGAAAGACCACATTTACTGTTTCTTACTGAAACGCAGATTAAACCACCTTCCGATACGGCATACCTTGATTATCCAGGGTATGTCCTTGAACATAATTTTCACGCAAAAGCCGGTGTCTGTGTCTACATTTCTGACAAGATCTGCTATAAACGTCTTCGCCACCTTGACAATAAGGATTTCTCAGTTCTTTGGCTTCTCGCTGATATCGGTGTTGACAAAATAATATACGCCGTTGTCTATCGCTCCCACACTCCTGATCAAGGCACAACCCGACTCTTCCAATATCTTAGCCTGACCGCTGACTCAGTTCAGCAGAAATTTCCATCTGCTCAATTAGTTCTTTTAGGGGATTTTAATGCCAGTCATCAGGACTGGCTATTTCCCTACTTGAAAACCGACCACGCAGGCAAAGAAGTTCACAATCTCGCTCTGTCTCTGGGTCTTACTCAACTTGTCAAAGAGGCAACTCGGATACCTGACGTTGACGGTCATACGGCTAATTGTCTGGATCTCTTGCTAACCACAGACCCAGAAAGATATTCGACCTGTGTTTCATCACCTTTAGGCTCTTCAGACCACTGCCTTGTAAAAGCTATAACTACCTATTCCCCACCGGAACCCAGTACTGTGAAAGCTAGGCGTATTTGGCGTTATTCCTTAGCAGATTGGGACGAAATGCGTCATTTTTTCGCTTCTTACCCTTGGCGGCGAATATGTTTCTCATCTAATGATCCGACTAACTGTGCTAGTGCTATTGAAGACGTTATACGGCAGGCTATGGAATATTTTATTCCATTCTCAGACGTATCTTCCGGTGGCAAAGAACAGCCTTGGTATAATGCCGATTGTAGACGAGCTGAATTTCTTAAACACCAAGCATATCGAGCCTGGGCCGATGCTAGAGCACGCAAAGATCCTGATATATCAACAAAAAAGAGAAACTTCAACAAAGCCGCTAAGTCCTTCAAACTAACGCTCAAAAGGACTCGCCTTAATAGAATCAGTCAAATTGGGGACAAGCTTATTTCCTACCCCTCTGGGTCTAAAGCCTTTTGGTCCCTAGCAAAAGCGGTAGAAGCCAATTTCTGCAAAACATCTCTACCACCACTTTTAAAACCTGACGGTGCACTTGCCCATAGTGCGAGAGAAAAAGCTGATCTCTTCGCAAATCTCTTTGCAAACAATTCGCGTCTGGATGATGGCAATAAGGTACCTCCTTCTCTACCTCACTGTGGTTTAAGCATGCCTGAATTCCGTATCACTCAAAAAGAGGTCATTAAATGTCTCCGGAGTCTAGATGTGAATAAGGCAAGTGGACCAGACGGTATTCCTGCTCTGGTGCTTAAGAATTGTGCTCCTGAATTATCACCGATCTTAACACGACTGTACCGCCTATCGTACGAAACTGGTAAAGTTCCTATGTCTTGGAAAATAGCCAATGTCCAACCAATCCCGAAAAAAGGAAGTCGCAGTGACCCGGGAAACTACCGGCCGATCTCTGTCACCTCCATAATGTGTAAGGTAATGGAGCGTATTCTAAATAACAGGCTTTTGAGGTACCTGGAAGGTAACGATCTCCTCAGCGATCATCAATACGGATTTCGTCGTCATAGGTCTACTGGGGACCTTCTTGTTCACCTTACCCACATGTTTGGATCTGCCATTGAGAAGCTTGGGGAGGCGGTTGCGGTTTCTCTCGACATCTCCAAAGCATTTGACAGGGTCTGGCACAGCGGTCTTATAAACAAGCTTCCTGCATTTGGGATTTGTCCAGGTCTGTGCAAATGGATATCTGACTTTTTGGATGAGCGTTCTATTCGAGTGGTGATCGATGGTTGTTCGTCGGATCAATTACCACTAAACGCCGGTGTTCCACAAGGGTCGGTTCTGTCTGCAACTTTGTTTTTGCTTCACATAAACGACTTGTTAGGTCCTAATATATACGCGTATGCGGATGACAGCACAGTTGTAGACAGTTATACGTCCGAAGCGCAGACAGGCAATAAAGTGTTGGTGGAACAGAGAGTGGCTATGGTTGAGCGGTTGAATCTTACTTTAAAAGCGGTCTCTAAATGGGGTGAAGCTAATTTAGTCGGGTTCAACTCTTCAAAAACACAGGCTTGTCTGTTTACAGCTAAGCGCACTGGTTTCAGTCTAACACCCAGTTTTCAGGATGTGTCCTTAAATTTATCCAATGAGCTGGAGCTTCTAGGCCTAACACTCTCTTCTAGCCTGAATTTCAAGAGCTTCATTGAGTCCAAAGTACAAGTTGCAGCTAAGAAGCTCGGAATACTTTCTAAGGTGAGGGAGTTCTTCACACCGGAACAGCTCTTAAACCTTTACAAAGCCCAGGTTCGCTCCGGTGTGGAGTACTGCTCTCATCTTTGGGCAGGTGCAGCTAAATATCAACTCAACGCTTTGGACTCCATCGAAAAACGAGCGATTAGACTCATTGCAAATGAATCCTTAACCGCACGCAAACTGCATAGTCTGGAACATCGTCGGAACGTAGCCAGTTTGGCGGTTTTCTACAGAATCTTTCACGGCGAATGTGCTGAGGAACTGCATAACCTGTTACCAGCTTCTCCTTTTTATCATCGAGGGACTCGACGTCGGGCCGGTCTCCACCCTTATGTCATCGACATCCCACCCATACGCACTAAGCGATTCGCTTCTTCTTTTCTTATGCGTACTAGTAAGGAGTGGAACAATCTTCCGGCTTCCGTTTTTCCCAGAAACTACAATCTGGATTTATTCAAGAGAAATGTGAATAGACACTTATTAGGCAAACATGCTCCATCCTAGACCACGCTTGTCGCTTTCCATCAGGCGAAGCGATGGTCAAATGCTTGCCTAATCCTAGCATAAAAAAAAAAAAAAAAAAAAAAAATCGCACACCATGTGCAGTTCGATCCAACTAGAGAGATAGGATAGTTTAAACATGTAGGTACCACGGGCGAAGCCGGGGCGGACCGCTAGTAATATATAAAAAATAAATTTAGCTTCGACATATGACTTTTTCACATAAACTTAAACTTTTTGGTTAGGTATACACTAACTTATTCCTTAGGAAAAGATTTTGATCATTAACGAATTCTGTATAATAAATATATTCATATTGAAACTTTTTAACGTCATAAAATTACACACATAGGAAAATATTTTGGTCATCAACACGAATCATGTTTAAATTTGGACACAATACTGTATAATTTGGAAATTTAGCTATTACGTTTCACCTACATCAGTATGAGAATATTCATATCCATCTGGGTTGTAAACAGGCAGTATGATCCAGTCAACATTATCCCTCAGATCTCTATCTTCATCCCGCAAACTTTCAACCAAACGATGCATGGTATACAACGCTACGGGAGTAGTTACCCATTCTCTGGCATGCATTGCTGCGTCCATGAAGTATATGGGCTTGCTTGGATCTTCGAAATTCGTTGTTGATATCTGAAAGAAGATAGTCATGTAGATGAAAATTATTTTCTACTTGATGTTAACCAGCACCGTTAAATAGAAGACTGAAGTCCCTATTGGGGTAAAGGACATGCACTATGTATACAGCTGTTTCACTGGTCGATTTTCTTTCAGAAAAAAGTAGGTAATGAGCCTTCTGTGTCCTTCCAGACCTCCACCAGGAATTGAAACCAGGACCATTTTGTAATTTTAACTACAGATAAGCGTAACAGAACACCAGTAGCTGTTGTAAAACCATTATTGATACCTTTAAATATTTCACTGGTCGACCTTCAAAGCTCAATCCAGCCGTCACCACTTTTGCAATATTTGGGTATTCCCGCGCCAATCTCTCCATATACGCATCAATCTGTAAAAAAACATTATTCATTTCGTGAAAAAATAATATCTCTGTAGTCTATTTTTGTCGTCGCTAAAATAAGACAAAGGATAAAGAAAAAGGATAAGTGAAAAGTTTCTCGAAATACACGTATTATATAAATTTTATTTTAACGTATGAGTAATGGCAGTGTGGATAGTCTGGGGATAAAATGTATATTTAAACCGACTGCAAAATAATGTTATCGATTTAAATAATACTAGCTGATCCACGCAATTTTGTCTGCTTTCTAAAGGTCAAACGTCTACTTCTGATAGTGGAAGCGTCATTTCAATAATATAATAGCCTTCCTCAATTAATGGATATTCCAACACAAAAGTAAATTGGTTATATTGGTAGGTAGTAGGTACCAATAGTTCCTGAGAGTAGAGCGTTCAACTCACCGTAGGTGCAACCGATTCTTTAATTCATTAATATTATATTGTTTTATTACCTCTGCTACTCTCGCATATTTATTGTAAACTTCCACATTTTGGCGGCTTCTTGTCCACTTAATGAGATCTTCGTCAAAATTTTTAATCTTGCTGAAAAAACAAGGAAACCTTCCCAATTACGAATCTAAAGATTTATTTAAACAATGGAAATGGGGATTTATTTAAACAGATTAAAGGGGTTTTAAGAGTCATTTCAGAGGTAGACCTTTTACAGGATTACTCTTTGTTTATTAATTCATGAAAAACCGGTTTGTAGATATAATAGTGTAACTTTCTATCACGCGTGTGAAGCCGTATTCTGAAACTAGTATTTTGTATACATATTATAATATTACAACGATTGGACCCTATGTTTATAGTCCAATGACATTAAATAGATAGGTCCTAATCATTAAAAGGTATATATCTTATATATAAAAATGAATCGCAAAATGTGTTGGTAAGCGCATAACTCGAGAACGGCTGAACCGATTTCGATAATTCTTTTTTTATTATATTTCTTGAAGTACGAGGATGGTTTTTATGTAGAGAATTATGTACCACGGGCGAAGCCGGGGCGGACCGCTAGTATCTAATATATCAGGGTTTGTGAATAATTGAATTGGATATCGCCCCCAGGATTCAAACACTCATGTTTTATACATAAGAAGAACGTATTTCTTTGTTTCTTCGACAAACATTAGTATAATTTTATATGAACGTATAAATCTTTTACTCCGCTAGCGATAAAATACGCATAAAAGATGTCCTCAGGCGAAATTCCCGCGACAAAAGTTAAAAGTAAAAAAAAACAACAATACGTTTATGTTCTTTGTAGACGAAAGATGGGAGACATTGCTTTTTAGCAATAAGGACGTCTTTTTCGACATGAATTTCTGTGTTTCTGTTGTGTGTGTTTCTTATTATTATTAATAAATGGTAGTAACGAAGGAGCTTTACATTTTAAAGAAATTTAACTACAAACAACATCACACAAACACGTTAACTTTCACACAAAATAATAGAGAACGACGTATGATGAAGTCCTTATCATTTCATGAAAGGATCTGAATATTTTTTAGTCCCTTGAGAGCTCTCAAATTAAAATACTACAGAATTTGCACCTCAGAATGAATTTTATCCAATTTTGTTTTATAGTTGTGAGCAATTTGCTCGATAAATATGCCATTAACCGGGTCCACACTGACCGAGCTGCTAAGCGCACCAATTCGCGATGCTGCTCCCCTATGTTTGCAATAATTGAGGAAATTATTTACTAAAACATTCCACATATATATGAAAGTTTAGCGTGGATACAATAGAAACCTTAAAACACGTTACCTCGCAACATTTCCCTCTCGAATATAATACTCTATCCCTTGCGCATGTAAATGTTTAACGAACGTTTCCCTCTGCTTAGGTCCGACCATGATATCAGCGTGTCTAGCCCCAGGCATGCCTGCACGCCAGATGTCTAGATCTAATTCATTTTGAAGCCTTTTTATTAAATTAATATCATCCTGGTTGCGGATAACAACGCCGTAGACCTTGTATCTGAAATTGGGATTTGATTACGGTCCTTCACATCTTTGGGTACATGTTATTGCTAGACTAGTTGCTGCCCGTGACTTCACTCGCGTTTTCGAAGAAAATCTACTTAGAAAGTAGTCGTTTTATCACATTAAAAGTAGCTTATGTCACTCTCTCTAAACGTATAAACATATTATGGTGTGCTTCTTGATTTTTACATTTAAATTACTAAATCTTGAAATTTAAATACTTCCCTGTTTTTTCCATAAAATAATTCACACAATAATATTATGCAATTTCACTATTATTTTTATGAATAATTTTTTTATCAAGATTAATTTGTGCACTTGACTTACCCCTCATATTGTTCATATTTACCAAAAGATGTTTGAACAAAAATTAATAAAAATAACGAGAAAATTTTCAAATCCATGCTTATTACTTATTGATTGCACCTGGACGTTTAGAATAAAATCAATTCCTTCTACTATCAGAAAGGATTATTTATAATCACATAACTATAATACTTATCTAATCATAATAAATTATTGATGTAAAACAAGCAAATTATTGTAAAACATATTGTTAATGTACTTTGATTGATACATTTATGCAACCTAATTATAAACAACTTATCTTTGAATAAATCTAAGTATTTTTTCAGTTTACTAGCTTTCCGCCCGCGGCTTCGCCCGCGTTTTCAAAGAAAACCCCGTACTGGCCCATTCCCGTGGGATTTCCGGGATAATTAATAGTATGTGTGTTATTCGAAGCTACCCTCTACTCTATATGTGTGCTAAATTTCATTGTAAACGGTTCAGTAGTTTACGTGAAAGAGTAACAAACATACACATACATCCATCCTCACAAACTTTCGCATTTATAATATTAGTAGTTATTTATAATATTATAGGCATGTAATATGAATTTACTAAAATAAAATTAAAACTTTATTTTTTGTCTTGTCATGCTTGCTGTCAGCTATTGAAGGTAGTAAGACAATTAAATCAATTACTCGCTTTTAAATCATTTTTACGTGCTTTTATTCAGTTCAGTTTATTTTTTAGAAGCCTGAATTAGGTATCGAATATGGATATGCAATTTCAAAGTATATGTAGAGTCACAGTGTAGTAAATCAAACTATAGTTGATATAATTTTGAAGTCTTCATAGTGAATATAAAGTCTTTTATCTTGTAATATTATACTAAATGTTTGCAAAATAATAATAAAAAGAAAACTAACATTCGTTATAAAAATGTAAATTTCAGTTTTTGAGAAAGAATTGCGTTTCGACACGTACGTGTAGTTTTAATATAAGTTCTTCTTTCCACTATGAAAACTGTAAAATATTTATCCTGGTAGATTATTTATAAAATACTAACGAAGTAATTACCAGCTCTTTTATAAATTACTAGCTGTGCCCCGCGAATTTACCCACGTTACCTACTCTGCTCTTATTTCTCTTATCGTGATGATATAAAGCTTATGGCCTTCCTCGAATTATGGACTATCTAACAGTGAATGAAGTATTTTTTCAAATCGATACCGTTGTTCCTGGGATTAGCGCGTTCAAGCAAGCAAACAAACAAACTCTCTCGCTTTTAATATTGGTAAGTATAGATCTCAAGTCACTTTAATAATAAGATAATATGTAGAGTCCAATAATTAGAAACCTACTCAATTCTTTAAGTGTGTATAATTTCCTCTTTAATATTTAAAGATTAAATTTGTAAGAAGTAACTTCCGAAACTATTGCACCGAATTTGGAATATGCCCAGCAGCAGGGCAAACTAATACGAACGCTAAACAACTTTAAATCCTATTTTTTTTTTAGTTTTGAATCGGGGCTGGAACAAGAGATTAGTTAGGTATGGGTATGGGCAGAATTAAGACAAAAACAAAACATGTAATTTATTAGACTTTATTTCATGTATACTTAATAAAAATAATTTACTCATTTTTATAAGTTATATGATATAAGCTTTAAAACCATCGTAAAAAGATACAAACTAAATACATATTTCCAATGTTAATCAAATAAAAGTAAAACATTAAATTATTACCTACTTCTTAATATACAATTTTCACGAACTTCACTTGTTTGTAATTACTTACTGACTCTTATATTCAATTAGGAAAGTAAGAAGTTTCTATAACAAAGGCAATTAATACATTCATTATACATTAAATAGATAACAAGTTTGTACTAAGTGTATAAAGATTAAAGAAGATGGAGTACATTATATAAAGATAAGTATATTTAAATATAGTTAGAAAAACATGCTTTCATAAGAGAAACTCATGAAATTATTGTATTGTCATTGAACCTTTAATAATTTTAATACGTGTGCAAAGTTTTAAACAAATCAGCCCCCCTAGACAAGGGGCTTTCTATTAGCGTAAAGTTCAATAGAATAGATTATGAATGTATGAGATTGACGTAATCAATCGTCGTCGTCGTCGTAATCAAACGTCAATTTCATACATTCATAATCTATTCTATTGAACTTTACGCTAATAGAAAGCCACTTGTCTAGGGGGGCTGGTCGTTTAAAGCGTGAAATAATAATGGTACCTACCTAGTCGATTAAAAAAAAATTCATGATTTTTAGTACCCGTTTATAATTAAACATTCAGAAGATATAGTTATAATAATTATCCTCCTTTATACTATTACTTTACATAGGTTGCCTGAAAGAGACCGCTCTTTAATGATAAGGCCGCCATGTGCGGTGATTTAGTTTTAAGTTTCTATTTTAAGGTTCAGTTTGTATGCTAGGACAATAAAAAATAAATAATTTAAAGTCTATCACGATAGAACAAGTACGACAATCTTGCAGTTTCGGCTATACCGGCGTAAGTTTCTGTGTTTATTTGCTCAATATATTCTGGTGGTACCAGAAAATTGTAGCCGTCGAATTCTGGCAACTCAAGCGTTATGGCAAATGGGACGCCAATTGCCTGCAAAAATTACAAAATGTTAATTAAATACATATAAAACATACACATTGTAAATTTAAAATGCAATACGACTTGGTAAGTCATGTGTTAGCAGTTAGATAAATACATGTACTTTAATATTATAGTTTTAAAATGCAGTACAACTTGGTAAGTCATGTGGTAGAGCTTATTGTAAGAGTTACTTCTTAAATCCAATTTATCTAAAAATAAATTTAAAATAACGAACTCCTAGACAACATTTTTAGTAATCATTTTTTATGAAAACATTTTTTAATTGAGCAAAACTTTCGTTATTTTTCTTTAATATTCCACTACTTTTGATTTGTTTTGTATTTGATACGCGCGTGAGTGTCTTGTATTTTGTGGTGTCGGTGTAAAATAACTATTTCCTTTCTTAAACATTACCTGAGCGTAATCCTGAGACGTCCCCGACGCGCCATACAGAACGTAATTGCTATTCCCAACCGCGTAGTACGGAGCGTCCGCCATCTTCCTTGCATCAATATGCGCTCCCATAGCCGCAGCCACATAATGCAACTGCGCCACATTATGAGGCAACGTGTTATTATCAAAACCGTACAATATAAAGTTCCCATAGCTGTGCATGTTCATGTATATTTGAATACGGTCTAAATATAAATAGAGCATATCTCTGACGTTACGGCTTTCGACTTCAGAGAAGGCAAATGGTCCAGGGTAGATGTCGGAGCAAGGATTGCTGGAGACACTGAAGGTGCCGAAGAAAATGTCGAAGTTTCTGTTGAGATCGGCTCCATAGCAGATGGGACTGATGGACGCGTTGAAGGAGCGACTGCGGCGCCACATGCGGTTCTGAAAATAAATAAATGCTGTTTTACCAAACTACGTTTATTGCAGGCGATGCTAGAGAATTTCCTTAGTTAATGAACAATTACAAAAAACTTAATGAATGGATTTCAAATGAAATAATATGAACCAAGAGTTGAAATTTTCTGTATAACTATTTCATGAAACAGGCATTTGATTGTTCTACTACATCCGATTATCAAGCCGTTTTAAACAATATTTCTAGGATTAATTATTATCAAAACAATTTACAAAACAAAAGTTGTTTTGCCCCTCTATTCCCACAGCATATTACATTTCTTTACTGATCTTTTCTCATGTATTCAACCATCATAATACCATATTTTATCATCACCTCAACATGAGAGAACTCCCATCCATCCGGGTTGAACACAGGCATGATAACCCAGTCAATGTTCTCCAAGAGATCCCTGTCCTCAGTCCTCAAGTCTTCAACCAAGCGATGTATGGTGTATAGCGCTACTGGCGGAGTCACCCATTCCCTGGAGTGCATTGCCGCATCCATGAAGTATATGGGCTTGGTTGGGTCTTCGAAGTTCGTGGTGGATATCTGAAATGTGTTTAGCATGAATGTTTGGAGTTATTTGAATAGAAAGTCTGGTCATCGATAAATTTGTTTTGGAAACTTGTAGTTTTGTGAATAAAATAGAATGAGGAATGAAATTTAATATTCTGATATTAATTTTTGTCGACAAATTAAGATATTATTTATTTCAAATCGAATAAAAGAATACGTTCTATACGAGATGTATAATATTCATTTAATTCGTGATTAAAATTATATCTTCTTTATGTTAAGTACTATAACAATTTTCTTACACATCCAAGTGCAATAATATTCCTTTCCAAAAACAAAGTGTTCTAATTCATCTATAACTTCTCATTTAATCTAATTTTTTTTTAATATCTAAATTAACTCACCTTAACATATTTCATTGGCCGTCCTTCATAGCTGTTGCCTGCATTCACAACAGTCACTATATTAGGATATTCTCGTCCTAGTCTGTCTAGATAAGCCTCGATCTAGAAGTAAAGTTGATTACTTATTATTTTGAGTAAGATTTTAATAAACAGACATCATTAACGACATCATTAAGATGTTGAATTAATATATTACCATGTCATTAAGGTGAACATTAATAAAAAAGTGATGTTTAATTATAATTTTATTTGGCTACAAAATGGGAGTAGCCAAATAAAATTTAAATTAAAATATTAAAAGATATACAGTTAATTGTTATTATCTTCCCAGCATATTATACTACACAATTTATGTTTATTTATTTATTTATTTGTCATGTAATGTTAAATGCTGATTTAAATTAGTCTAAAATATAGTACATATTACTAACAATGTGTAACGTAGACATCGGACAGTGTAATATTGATGAGAGATATAGTTTTTTTGACTTATTTTATGGAAATTGTATTTTTTATTTAAACGTAATTATGAATTAATAATATATAATATAATATTTTAATTATGTCGGTGGAGTGACGACATCCGCAGGGTTGCTGGTCAAAACTGGCGACAACGAGCAAACGACCGGGCTCAGTGGCGTGCCATGACTGAGGCCTATGTCCAGCAGTGGACAAGTGTGGGCTGAAAATGATGATGATGATGATGATGAAAAATAATTAAAACATCTGCTATGAATAATTAAATAAATAACATTTGGATTACCTCTCCATATCTAGGATACGTGTTATAAATGGCATCATTGTTCCGTCTCAACTTCCATTGATTAAACCTTGCTTCAAAGTCATCGAGGGCCCTGAAAAAATAATCTATACTAATATTATAAAGCTAAAGAGTTTGTTTGTTTGTTTGTTTGTTTGTTTGTTTGTTTGAACGCACTAATCTCGGGAACTACTGGTCCGATTTGAAAAATTCTTTCGGTGTTAGATAGTCTATTTATCGAGGAAGGTTATAGGCTATATTTCATCACGCTACGGGCAACAGAGTGGAGCCACGGGGGTGAAACCGCGCGGAGCAGCTAGTTTCTTAATATAGACTCAGTGATACATTATCAGCAGATTTATCTTTTTCTTCTATTGGAACAAGAAAATGCATTTAATAAGGTAAAGTAGACTGCAAGTTATAGACTAAAATCTAAATAACAATATTGCATATGATTCATTTTTATTAGATTACCATTTTTGACTAGATAGATCGTCAATTTTTAATCACTACAAAGCAAAATAACTTGTAACAAACACCTAAATATGTGATTTAAGGAAAAGTGTGGGTCTTATGCGAAATATGACTCGTTAGAGTTTCAGGTATGAATATGTTGACTTCGTGTTTTAAATTGCAGACCCGTACGTCAAAAAAATAAAGACATAGAATCGTTTAATGATGATTTTAAGACCAATCTTTGCAATTATTTTCTATCGAGCCGATTTCGTCCAATTATGTATCGAGTCCGTCCACGGTCTTCGAAATATGATGAATACTAACATAATTTTTTTTATGGGCTAGAATAAATATCTTTTAAAAAATTGCTCAAATAACGTAAATTTTAACAAAATTGGGTCTTGTCAGCCCCTTAACACTAAAGAAAGCCGTTTTCAATTACCTTCTCATTTATATGGAATCTGTACAAAAATAAAAACAATCAAATCAAATTACACAAATCAAAATATTCTTGTTATAGTTCGCTTGTGAAATCTTATAACATATTAACATATTAATCGGCTATTATGATGATGTTTTTGCTACATTTCAGGACTGTGTTTCGTGTAACTTCTTGAAAATTATAAGACTGATAAATTTTAGGTGTCCCATAAACACCAGAAAAAAATGAATAATTTGGAGTACTGCGGCGGATTGGAGAGTTGAGTAGGCGTTGCTCCGGTATGGCAAAAAGATATGGTTTGTTTGTTTGCACGCGCTAATCTCAGAAATCACAAGTCCGATTTGAAAAATTATTTCGCTGTTAGATAGCCAATTAATCGATAGGTCATTATATTATACTAGCGGTCCACCCCGGCTTCGCCCGTGGTACATGTTTACGTTTTCTCTACATAAGAACCATCCTCGTACTTCAAGGAATATAATAAAAAAAGAATTATCGAAATCGGTTCAGCCGTTTTCGAGTTATGCGCTTACCAACACATTTTACGATTCATTTTTATATATAAAAAACAAGATGATCACGCTAAGACCACACAGGGGCACAGCACAGCTAGTACTAAATAATAAGTCTGTCGAATATTTAGTTTGTTTAAATCAGAACATCAAAGCATCTCGTAAAGTTAATGTAAGCTGTGAATAAAAGGACCATAAACATACTGAGGACTAACTCGTGTTTATGGCCTGCTTTCGTCGAGATAACGCTCAGCCTTGCAGGGTCGTGAACACTTTAATTACTGCATTCTTTAATAGTATGTCATAAAGTTAATTACGCGTTTAATAAGGTAGCTCGTAATGAGATCAAGAGGTTGGTGTTTATTTTTTCCATTTCGGGGGAGGAATTATGGCGGCTTTTTTTAATGTCATAACCTTACATCTATACTAATATTATAAAGCTGAAGAGTTTGTTTGTTTGTTTGAACGCGCTAATCTCGGGAACTACTGGTCCGATTTGAAAAATTCTTTCAGTGTTAGATAGCCCTTGAGGAAGGTTAAAGGCTATATATCATCACGCTACGACCAACAGGGGTGGAGCCACGGGGGTGAAACCGCGCGGAGCAGCTAGTTGTTATTATAAGCCGTCGTGACAATCACATGTGACACTCATATTATATGTGAAGAGGAAACATATCGAGAGACAGATAGAGCTGCTTTCGATTATGATGTTATTCCTAATTTTATAGCATTTATAAGATAAAACAAATAAATATAATGCATGAAAGAACTTAAAAATAACCGATACTTTTGATTCAAACGATAAAATAGACCCTTGTGCAAACATTATATTATTCCGAACACAAACTCAATACATTTGACTTGGAATAAATATTAAAACGGACCTTCAACGCTCTTCAAACATAGTCTCGGGGGAACGTAACTACATTGGAGAAACACAACTTTATATATTTTCTTTTAAGACATTTTATTTTGGGATTCATTTATTCCAGTAACTATTCAACATCTAAGGTACGTATGTATTTAGTATTGTTATGTTATCTATAATAATATTATAAAGCTAAAAAAGTTTGATTGTTTGAACGAGCTAATCTCAGGAATCACGGGTTCCATTTGAAAAATTACTTCACTGTTAGTCCATTTATCGAGGAAGACTTAGAGGCTACTAGAGGTCCGCCCCGGCTTCGCCCGTGGTACATATTTCGCAATAAAAGGTAGCCTATGTCCTCTCTCGGGTATCAAAATATCTCCATACCAAATTTCATGCAAATTGGTTCAGTAGTTTAGGTGTGATTGAGTAACAGACAGACAGAGTTACTTTCGCATTTATAATATTAGTATGGATAATATATTATCATCACGCTAAGACCAATAATTATGAGCGAAGCAATGCGGGGAAAACCGTAGGGCACATCTAGTGTGTAATATTATTTCTAATCTGGATATAATTTAAGCTGTTAAATTCAGCATTTGGTCGAGTATAATTGCTCTTATTACGAGTGCTATTGTCTCGGTATAAGTTACAAGATTAAGTTAAAGCATTTCTCTAATTGCTTGATAATGTTACTATTACAAAAATGTTTCATTTTTCTTATTTTTATTCATATACCTATAATTTACAATTTTTACAGACTTTTCTTAAACTAGACAGGCCTGGATAAACTTAATTTTTCACAATATATACTCATATTTTTTAGAAACTACGCAATCCTTTAAGAATCTAAGTAGTTTCTTAAAGGACTGTTATTAAGTAGGTAACCACTTGACTTCGTTCAAATCACCAAAAAAATCTTCTACTTAATGAAAATATTAAAAAACAGTCCATCTTAATTCTTAATACTATTAAAAAGGCGAAAGTTTGTAAGTATGGATGTATAGATGTATGGATGTTTGTTACTCTTTCACGTAAAAACTACTGAACCGATTACAATGAAATTTAGCACACATATAGAGGGTAACTTGGATTAACACGTAGGACTCTTGGATAGGTTTATCCCGGAAATCCCACGGGAACGGGAACTATGCGGGTTTTCCTTTGAAAACGCGGGCGAAGCCGCGGGCGGAAATCTAGTTAAAATTAAGCAAGACATTTATCGACCATGTCAGTCAGTAAAACACACATTTACCTGACAACATCAGTGTTGTGAACATAATGCTGAATACTAGCTTCGTCCAGTCTTGCCAAGAACTTTTCCATATATTGTGGCCTGACCATGATATAGGCATCTTTGACACCAGGCAAGCCAGCCCGCCATATGTCTAAATCCAAATCACTTTCTAGTTCTCGGATTAGTTTTATATCATCTAAATTCCGTAATACGACACCGTGTACTGTTGATCTGGAAATATACATTAATAAATATAAATCTATAATATAAAAATGAATCCCAAAATGTGTTGGTAAGCGCATAACTCGAGAACGGCTGAACCGATTTCGATAATTCTTTTTTTATTATATTCCTTGAAGTACGAAGATGGTTTTTATGTAGAGAAAACGTAAACATGTACCACGGGCGAAGCCGGGGCGGACCGCTAGTCTTATATATAAAAATGAATCGCAAAATGTGTTGGTAAGCAGATAACTCGAGAACGGCTGAACCGATTTCGATAATTCTTTTTTTATTATATTCCTTGAAGTACGAGGATGGTTCTTATGTAGAGAAAACGTAAACATGTACCACAGGCGAAGCCGGGGCGGACCGCTAGTTATCTATATAAGTATTAATTTAAAATTATATATGTATGTTTATCAGCCATCTGGTTTCCATAACACAAGCGAAAGCTTAATATGGGATCATATCGTGCTGTGTGTGAAAATTGTCCTGAAATATTTATTTATTACATATTTAATATGTTAATTTTCCTATAGATATATAGGATATTTATAGGATATTTTCCTTTAGATATAAAGAGTATACGTATGATAATTGATACATATTGTAATATTGTAAACGTAAACGCAAAAGAACGGTAAAAGAATAAAAAATAGTCAAGTTCGTTAAACCGTTTAATAAATTCTTGTTTCTTTCAAAACATAGCTACTTTTAAATTAATCCCCTTTGTATATTGGCTTACATACAACAGATTAGTTAATATACTATAGATTTTTTTAAGCTATTGCATAGCTTAGAATTTGAGAGCGGCGACCGAATGTAAAAATTCCGTAACGAAAAAACCTAACACCCCCCACTCCAACCGGCACAGCGATACGATGCTATGCAATAGCTTTACCGCGGCAGTCCTCGAGTGCCACACATATTTTTTTACTTATAAACAAGATTATATTAAAAGTTTTACAGTGAAAACTATTTTTCCTTAATGTTATGTTCAGTTTTTTTTTACTTCGGATCAATTTACTTATACATTGCCAAACAAAACACGGAAATAAACAAAACAATAAAATATTGATGGAAAAGCTAAAAGCAAAGTGTTCCAAAAGTTATTTTAAACATTGAAACAGTCAAACAACTTAAGCTTCTGTCAGACGAAAGTTTGTGTTTCCTTAGAACAACGTGAATTTTAAATTACAAGAAAAATACAAACATATAATTGAATAAATAAAACTATGAACACAAAAATACTATTTCCCTGTAATAAAATTATTTGAGAATACTTTTTGAAGTGAACTTCTACTTCTTTAGGCGCATTGAGAGTAAAATTTCAAGGTCGCGTCATGGAAATACCGTCACGTTATGGAAGGCATCGATTTGGGTATCTTAGAATCTTGCCAAAGAAGTTTCACTTCTGACACTTCTATTTATTTCACTTTCACTTCTATTTATTTTCATTAAATAGAATATCTTATCTTATATATAAAAATGAATCGCAAAATGTGTTGGTAAGCTCATAACTCGAGAACGGCTGAACCGATTTCGATAATTCTTTTTTTATTATATTCCTTGAAGTACGAGGATGGTTTTTATGTAGAGAAAACGTAAATATGTACCACGGGCGAAGCCGGGGCGGACCGCTAGTTGACTATAATAATATAATATTATGTTAACTAATTTAAATGGAATTTATGATAAACAAAGAAAATGTGCATTTGAGGAAGATAAGACTTAATTAATCGACTTGTTGGATATTATCATTTTGACTCTTATTAATTAAAGGCAATACCTATCTGATGAATTTAATTTATTAGGTACCTACTTAATATTATTGAAAAAAACTATCGATTTTTTGTTTTTCGAGCTTTCCGAGTGCCTACGGGCTCTCTCTTAGGAGTAGAAGTTATTAAGAATAAACTTATTTGTTTAAAGCTTTTTTACTCTACTAGCACAGATAATAATTATATACTGTACAATTAAGCCTCGTACTTCGTACTTTGTTTAAAAACAATTTTACGTCATGTTGATAAATAAATAATAATAATAAATAAATATTATAGGACATTATAAATAATAATTTGCTTGATAATATTATTTGAGGAAAATCACTAACACAAATTAATTTGGGGACTGATATGAATGAACTGAATATGGCATACGTTATAAAATTAAAATATCTAGAATAACATATAAAACTTACCCAATATACTCTTCATGTTTACAAAAACATGCGTGGATTAACACAAAAAGTGTAAATAATATTTTGAAGTCCATCTTGCTCGATGGTAATAATATACTAAATATTGTACAATAATATCAAAATGCCTATCAGCTTTATCTTATCATGGTGTAATCTACAATACTCATTTTATTTGATATAATGTACTTGCCTTATCCTCAATTTCATAATTCTTAGATTTTTTTGATAAAAGTTGATAATAAAAAAAAATGATTAATCCAATGCTAGATTTTAATCTTAGAAGCGATCTAGCCTATGAGTTACTGTATTTTATTTATTAATCGGTCTAGTCGTATGTAGATAAGAAATGTGTAAATTTTCTAATTACCTAACTATACTTTAAGATAGTGGTTACTGTGAAGTATGATTTAGTTTAAAAATATCGAAGTATTATTTATACAAAAACTCTTCATGATTTTGTTTTTAGTTTAGTAGTCGTAGGCCTGGAAAACTTGGTTATGTAAAAATTACGAAAAAATATATACGAAAATCTGCTGGTAAAAGTAAGTGAGTAATTTTCCAGTTTATCTTCATAAAATAAATCTAATTAAATTTGTATATTGTAGTATAGATCCTCTTTCCATTTAGAATCTATATATTTCACAAAGAAGTCTTACTAAAAGAATCCTATTTCATTTGCCTCATCGTAAACAGAGGAAATTTGTGCATTTATGAGGCTCGTAACATTGCACGTCACCTGCCACCGAATAACTGCAACTCGTATTGGCAAAAGTTAATTTAGCAGTACATTACCGGTAAGTCGATCGAGGTTTACCGTACGCACATTTGAATAAGGGCTGAGACACACGGTGGAAATATCCTATTTAATTTGCCAAAAAAATAACATAGTTGTTCCCAGATAGATTTGGAAAAATAAAAGATCGAAATCTAAGTGACATATCACACTAGCGGATTGCGAGCGGTTTCAAAGCGGAGCGGGTGCGCAACGAATACGTTGCGGGCGCGCAACGAACACGCCGCGGTTGCGCAGCGAATTCGTTGCGGACGCGTCATTTTGTATACTCTCGCACAAAAGCCAGCCCTTCCGCCTTGCCTAACTTCCATTCAATATTTCCATCGTTTCTGTAGCACTCAATTTTTTAACCGTACTGTGGAAATGCACTTACTTAACAGTTAACTAAAGATGTAATAACAACTGGAGTTGTTAAAAAAAGGTGCTATAAAATTGAATTACTAGGACTTTTAGAATGTACCATACATTCCAAAAGTATGTAACGACTGACCAGTATAATCTCTCCCATAGCAACGTATGTTATAAAGAGATTTTGTGAACCTAATTATGAGCAAAGTGATAGTGAGTTGCTGGTTGCTTGATAAAATTTTCTATTCACTGCTATTTATCTAATAATAAGATAGCCCTGTTTTAGTTAAGGAGCTTTAACATTTATTTCACTAATGAACTTTCTTAATGAGCAATTAAGTTATCTGATTGCATTTCGACCAAGATTTAATAGATAAAACAATACCCTAAACATTAACATGTTATGAAACTCGTAAAAAATAATGATCTCATAATTATTATACTATCACAAGTTATAAGTAACAACCAGCACGGATTCCATTTTGTTAATGAGTGTACATGACTGCGACGTAAACGTTGCGCATCTGCCACGCGTCC
Source organism: Colias eurytheme (assembly GCA_907164685.1). Classification (NCBI taxonomy): domain Eukaryota; kingdom Metazoa; phylum Arthropoda; class Insecta; order Lepidoptera; family Pieridae; genus Colias; species Colias eurytheme. Next base: position 24,940 of record CAJQZN010032708.1, read on the forward strand.
GCAACGAATTCGCTGCGCAACCGCAACGTATTCGTTGCGCACCCGCTCCGCTTTGAAACCGCTCGCAATCCGCTAGTGTGATATGTCACTAAACTTTAGACCAGTGAGTGAAATTAAAATCATCAACATTTGCTAATACATTTTAATATACCTAATATTGAAATTGATCTTCATTCAATTTCATTTTATTCACTTATTATAAACATGTTGATGGATGTTGTTGTTAAGTATATAACATTTGATGGATTCAATTTTACTGTCTTCTCCTTATAAGCATTAACTATTGACATTCACTTATATGATTGGCAAAGGTATTAGTTTCCATGGAAAGTCAACCACTACAGCTTTTATGTCTTAGAGTTTTTTTTTTTTTTTTAATTAAAATGAAATGAAAATTTATTTGTCAGTTTTACTTGATACGGCTATAAGTAAGAAGTGCAGAAGATAGATGACGGGCATTCTTGTACCTGAAAAACCAAAGTGTCCTGCACTTGATCGATGCAAGGAATCAATGATAGGAATGGATAGCTCTTGCAAGATTGATAATAGTATTTTCGATTCCAATACTAGAAAATAATAAGGATTTTAAGTATGCTTACATTTTCCTATACACTTTTATGCGTGCATATTTTTTGGCATTTTTATGCACGTGTTAAATATTGAGAACTTACAGGTATGACGGATTCAAAAAATTTAAAATAGAGTAGAAAAATTGTAAATAGATATTTTGACTATAATTAACATGTGGCAATAAATACGAGAAAGATTGAGCTTAAATAAAACATTGAGTGAATACGTTTTACTTCCTATTAAAAGTGAAGTCCCATGTCCCCAAGTGGGGTAAGGGGCAGATGCATTATACATCTGTTTCACTGATCGATTTTCTTTAGGTACAAGTAGGTGATCAGCATTAGCTGTGTCCTACCAGACCAAGACATTCTTTTTTTCTTCGTCTCCACCGCGAATCGAACCCAGGACCCCTCGGTGCTACGCTCACGCGTCAACCGCTGTACCAAGGAGGCGGTCACTCGGCGGCGGTACTTCCTATCAGATTGTATGATTTTAATATCCTGTGCATAGATATATTACCGAGAAATGTAATCTTATAAAATAAAACAAGTAATAACTTTAAAAGAAACGTTCAGTAAAGATGCTGTTTGTTAGAATCGAATTTAAAATATGATTGACTAGAGGATATTGCATCCAGTTTCTTGTTTAACAATCTTTCTTTTGCTTCCTAGAAATTGACGTATGAAAAAAAGCTATTTGAAGATTCCTCTTTTAAGTTATAACCGACTTCAAAAAACTATGATATGAGGAGGTTCTATGATCGCCTGTTTGTACTTTTGCAACCAACTTCAAAAAAAGTTTCTCTTTCCGAGTCTATATTTTTACGTTTCGACTGGGCGAACCGATTTTGATGATCCTCTTTTTATTTGAAAGAAAGTGCCGCAGCCCAGCCCAGCCGGTTTGGCCCATTTAAATATTCTGCAGTTCTGACCAGCAGTAGACATTTGGATGCGATTTGGTTTTTTGTTAAAAAATAATTATTTTTTGTAAATCCTACGACATATTACTTACTTACCCATATATTTCAATATACAGAACATGTGCAATACATCACTTGGTATTTGTCTTTGCTTAATAAAACAAATACGTACATAATGTACCCTAGGCCTAACCCTCGAGATATATTGCGGTTAATTCAGCCTTATTTATGTCGACACAAAAGTGCGACACACTTTTACGCCCGAACTGGATTAACTTTCCCTTTCACTTATTTCGAAGGGGTTAATATACTATTTTAGTATCATAAACTGTAAGTAGTGCAAAATAGCACCTATACAAATATATTATTCCTTGCTATAGTCTGTGGTATACATATAAAAATATCTGAAGTAAGAAAAATTTGATCCTAATTACGCGTACTGCATTCATGCCTTATAGCGTAAGTATACGTTTTGTGATTGAAAATTGTAACTAGCTTCGGTCCGCGACTTCACTCGATCGAACTACATTTACCTGAAAATTGATGACAAGCAAAATCGGATCATAGAAACTTTACCGCCCATTTTGACCAAAAAATAACGTGATATTCAATTTCAATTACATATCTATAAATCAGTAAAATAATCATCAGTTCAGTTTTCCGTCTTATATTCAAACTAGCTTACCGCCCGCGGCTTCGCCCGCTTTGTCTAAAACCTAATAAATAAACTAAAACCTTCCTCTTGCATCACTCTATCTATTACAAAAAACCGCATCAAAATCCGTTGCGTAGTTTTAAAGATTTAAGCATACATAGGGACATAAGGACATAGGGACAGAAAAGGCGACTTTGTTTTATACTATGTAGTGATATTATTAAGATTTTATTTATCTTAGTCTTCAAAATGAAAAACCATCATCACGGAAGTATAAATTCATGACAAATATCACCCTATTTTAAAGAATAGGTACATATATCGATAGTCAAACTTTCAGAATAACCAATAGCATCCTGAATTTGTTTGCGCAACCGGAAAAATAACGAAATAAAACGTACCTACATATCCACATAAATTCCTCTAAATCAGATGAACGTGCCAATTTATCAGCGAACTTGTAAGTTACGAACATCTTGTATGCTGAGAAAGTTTAATAGAATTCAATAGAATCTACAACGATAAATAACCCAAAGTTTGAATAGATAGCGAAAATATTTGTTCGTGCGGTGACGATTTTTCAATTTCCGTCTGCCCTGATCAGGAGATATTGAAGAATAATAATTATAAATTGAATTTTTATCTGTTTCAGGTGAAAATTGGTTTGAACTGTGGGCGTAATTCAATAGCTTGTTGTGCGATCTTGATTAACTAGGTTGTTATTTATGAATCAATTTATCCTTACGAATTTTTAACTGAAAATTTTTATCTCAAACTAGTTGTGCTCCGAGGTTTTACCCGCAATGCTCTGCTCCAATTGATCTTGGCGTGATGATATATATTGCCTATAGCCTTCCTCGATAAATGGGTTGTCTAACATCGAAAGAATTTTTCAAATCGGACCAGTAGTTCCTGAGATTAGCGCGTTCAAACAAACAAACTCTTCAGCCTTTATAATATTAAGTGTAGATAAAGCAATATTTGAAATATTCTTTGAAAGAGGTAACTTTATTGGCATTAGGAGGTATTGTATTAGAAAGTTTAATAAAAGTTCATATTAAATGTTTAGATATTATAATAACGAATACTTGAAAGGAAAATCTAATCTAAAACTATACAACTATTGGAAATATGTAGAATATTGGAATATGTTTGATGTTTATTACAGCTTTTATTATTTAGAAAATATAAAAAAGGCAAAAACCTTAAAGAATTATTACAGCGATAAATCACATCTTTCGTTACATGAGACGTTTTTATTTTCTTCTACGTTATTTTGTTATTTCAACATGGTTTCTTTAAATTAGTTTACTTACTAAACTTTTCAAATATTCTATCCAGACAAATTATGTTCTAAATAATATATAGAATTTTCTGGAAAGAAAATAATTGCTACTCGAGTAATTGAACATTGACATCAAGATACTTTTTTGAACATGTTTTATTATAATTGAAAACTTAATATAACTTTATAAAATTGGAAAGCGAAAAAAATTGTGTTTTTTGTTCTTTTTTAAGTAGAATATGTTCAATTCATTAATAAAATATTATTGAAATACATAGTTTTAATATTTTATCTTTGTAATAATTGAATGTTTTGGATTGTATTAACAGTGCTATATTTAAATAAATAAATGTCATAAATAAGTTAATAACTGTATTTTAATTATAATCCAGCTCTATAAAAAACTTTGGCTAATCGTGCAGTTTCTACGATCCCCGCCCAGGTTTCTTTGTTGATCTGTTCGATATAATCTGGTGGCACTTGGAACAAATAGGAGTAGCCCGGTAACTCCAGGGTGTAGGAAAATGGTACGTGAAGCTGAAAATAACGTAAAAATGTTAGTGTTCCATCATCAAATATATTATATTGGTAAAATAAAAAAGACGTGTGGCACTCGGGGACTATTGCATGCTATGCCTTCAAGCCACACCTCCGAACCCGTCGGAGTTGGGAGCGTGAGGTTTTTTCGTTACGGAATTTCTCGATTCGGTCCCCGCGCTCAAGGCCCGCGATAGAAGCTATGTAATAGCTTAAAAACAGGAACTTATTATAAATGAACCTTGAAAATTCTATATTCTTCTAGACAAAATACTGTAAATTGCTTTTACATCATCATTTTATGCAAAAGTGTGTTTCATTATTGTTCTTATCTCCAAGGTGAAACTTTGGTTAGTTGCGGAATAGTATGTCAATTGTTAATTTTTTATTTATTTTTTTCTTACTGAAGAAAATTCAAAATAAAATCGATAATAATCTTCCACGTATATTCACGTGCCAATGATTTGTACTCGATCTAAATATTATAATACGATACAAAAATGGATGCATATACAATTATTTATCACAACGATTACGCAGACCGTCATTTGATGATAATTCCGTAGCTGATAACGATTACAATATTGTGATAATCGGTTTTGTGGCGTGTATTTATAATATTAAAACACGGTTATATTAAAAATATTATCGCATATTAAACAGAGCAATGAGCTACAGCAAATTACAACTACTGTTATGAATATTTAAATCGATTAAAATTGTCAGTTCAAATTATTTTTCATTAAGTATTATAAGCCGTATTTCACTTTTCAGTGATAATTAAAGCGTTGGAGATTGCTTGTAAAGTTAATTTCTTTAATGAACTTCACGACTTCGATCTTAATTTCTTTACTGTAACGGGATTTTTTGCGGATAGATCTTATTCGCGAATATACAAGTGAACGATCGTTAACCAAAAAAATGATAAAAAGCTGAATACGCATAACCAAAAGAAATAACATAAAAAATGTACTCCAAATTCCAACCCTCACCTGTCCATAATCCTGCGCACTACCCGACGATTGGTACAACACCAAATTACTATTCCCCACTTTATAATAATCCGCTTTAGACAATTTCAGCGCATCCATCGCCGCGCCCATCGCCGCTCCAACATAATGTAGCTCCATGACATTACTCGGTAATGTCGCGTTACCGTATCCATACAACACGTAGTTCCCATAAGAATGAATGTTCATGTAAATCTGGATCCTTCCAGAATGTTCTAGAAGGATGTCACGGATGATGCGTGTTTCTGGTTCGGAGAAGGCATATGGGCCCGGGTAAGTGTTAGAACAAGGGTCGGGGGAGACCCCTACGGTGTTGAAGTTTACGTCGAAGTTGCGGTTGCCGTCTACGCCGTAGCAAGTTTCGTTGATCTCGGGACGGTAGGAACGCGTTCTGCGCCAGAGACGCTCCTGTGGGTATTAGTTTAGATTTTTTTTTCATCTGTATTATATTTTATTTTAATTCAGATTTTCATCCACCTCAAAACTATGTTAGTATTATAATTATACAATTAATAACCATTACAAAATCAATCATCAAATTAATTAACAATATTATTTGACACATATACACGCACATTCTCATGCACGCACACATTCATATAAGCACAAGTATACATAAACAAACACAAACAAGAGAGGTTTGTTAGAATTTATAAAAATAATCATTTTTTATTATAGAATACACATAATTACTCACATAAATCATATAGACCGTACTCTTGAAAATCAAGTTACATTAAAGGATAGAATTATAAAGTGGATTATATATTTAGAACTGAAATAGATATAAAAGTAGTTATTGCCCTAAGAGGTGAAATATAATAAAACTTTTTTAACATTAAACTAAAAGCAAATACAAAACCCAAATAATTTAATTACTTCACCACGTTTCCCCAACTTACATTAGTATGGGAATATTCATAACCATCCGGGTTGGCTAGTGGCAGTATAATCCAGTCGACATCCAACAGATCCCTCTCATCAGAAGCCAAGTCCTCCACAAGTTTATGTATAGAGTACAAAGTGACTGGGGTCGTGACCCACTCGCGCGCGTGTAATGCCGCATCCATGAAGTAGATCGGCTTCGTAGTGTCGGCGAAGTTTGTTGTTGATATCTGGAATTGATGGTATAAGTAAAAAGGTGTAAGGTTAGTGCTCCGGGATTGGCAATGAGGCTAATTAGCTACTTTATATTGTTGTATCTTTTGCTCATAATATTTGAATCATACCGATTTGACTGACCGGTTGGCTTAGTTGGTAGTTGCCCTGCCTTCCAAGCCAGAGGTCGTGGGTTCGATTCCCACCCGGGGCAAATATTTGTGTGATGAACATAGATGTTTGCTCTGTGTCTGGGTGTTAATTATCTATATAAGTATTTATTTAAAAAATTATATATATGTATGTTTATCAGCCATCTGGTTACCATAACACAAGCGAAAGCTTAGTATGGGATCAGATCGTGCCGTGTGTAAAAATTGTCCTGAAATATTTATTATTATTATTATACCAGAAATGGCAGTCAGCCCAGTAAGAACTGGGACGACTAATCGGAGTGCCGTTTTTGATGATCGAATTTGATATATTATTGGTCACCTATCTACACCTTTTTACTTTAATTATAAATGTGATAATAAAAGGAAATTGGATGTGTGTATGTTTATTATTCTGTCACCAACTACTATACGGATTTTGATGAAACTTTACTGTTACATAAGTTGTATCAAAATAACACATGAGCTATAGAAACACGTGATTTCCGCACGTCACAGCTAGTCGGATACAATTTTACACCATATTACTACAATATATCTACAAATACAACCAGTAGGGAAACTTCATACAACACGTGCAACGCACAGCGCACACAAGCACTCGTGCTTACAAGAATCATAAGGGTATTCTTATATCTGTCTATTGTAATAATACACTTACCATTCTCGTAAACACGCTTGCTTGTGTGCGTAAGCCATTTCGAACGTTTTGTATGAAGTTGCCCTACTGGTTGCATCTGTGTACTGTGATATTACACACGTTACCTTCAAGTATTTAATGGGCCTGCCTTCAAAACTGTCACCAGCAGTGACTATAGTGGCAATGTTTGGATATTCCCTCGCTATTCTCTCCATGTACGCGTTTATCTGTAATATTGAAAACATCCGTATAAATTAAGTTTTTAGATAATAATATGATCTCGAATGCCTTAACCTAAAGTAGTAGGTATTTTATATTGCAACTGAAAATTGCAATTGAAAATTGCATTTCGATGTTAAAAATTTAATATCATACTAGCGGTCCGCCCCGGCTTCGCCCGTGGTACCTACATGTTTAAACTATCCTATCTCTCAAGTTGGATCGAACTGCACATGGTGTGCGAATTTTATTATAATCGGTTAGGTGGTTTAGGAGTCCATTGAGGACAAACATTGTGACACGAGATTTATATATATTAAGATATACAACATAATAATATTATCTCATTTTAAACCAAAGTTACTTATTTCGTAATGTTTTATTAACCAGCCTATGAAACAATTTTTTCAATACTTTTATAGTAGATATGTATATGGCATTAATACTATTAGAACTATGGACGCGAAAAATAAATACTATCTGTTTATACATATTAAAAATACCTACGTTTAAATCGCTACAACGATTCAGATGGATTTAAGACACAATCTCTTCAAATCTGTCATCTTAAAATTCAGGTTATAGTTTCTATTTTAAGTAATATTTTAATAAACTTAAAATAGAAACCATGTTAAAATTCTATTAGAATATAAATTATACATAAGTAGGTAAGTCGCAGCTTCCCTCTTTGACTACTGATACGATCTTAATGAAATTTAATTAAATAGATAGCTTTCAAAAGGAACTCGATTTTAGTGAAACCAGCCTTGTGGATAAGTATGCATTTTGTTAATTAAGAACTTATCTAATCGTTTATTGAATAAATCTCAACCACTTTCGCCCTCAATTATTATTATATTTATTTCAATAATAGACCAAAAATAAGACTAATGGCTGGTTCACACTTTGATTAGTGCGAGTGCAGGTGATGAGTAGTACTACGTGTGGACAGCGACTGTTTAGTGCGAGTGTTTAGTAGGCTGTGTAGTAAAGTGAATAGAAGCGTGTTCTATTTTTTTGCGAGTGGACTGCGAGTAGCCACGTCCCGCGCGCCCTCCCTTCCCCCTCACTCGCAGCGTGCCTGCACTCGCACTAATCACCTGCACTCGCAGTCAATTGGACACTACTCGCACTACACACCTGCACTCGCACTAATCACCTGCACTCGCAGTCAATTGGACACTACTCGCACTATACACCTGCACTCGCACTCATCACCTGCACTCGCACTAATCAAAGTGTGAACCAGCCATTAGATTCAACATTAGTCAGGCCAGTTTTACGACTCACTGATAAAATTTATCTATCAGTAGTCAATTAACCCTTTTTGTCATATTATATACTTATTTCAATCGAGCGAAGACCCGCGTCGTATAATTAAATTAAATTATGATATACTAGCGGTCCACCCCGGCTTCGCCCGTGGTACATATAATTTACGTTTTCCGGGATAAAATATAGCCTATACCAATCCCTCTAAGTGATGGTAAAAGAAATTTTGAAATCAAATAAAATACAAACATACAAAAATACAAAGGTTTCCTCTTTATAATATTAGTATAGATAATTAATAATTAATTTAATTATATAAAACACTAGCTGTTCCCTGCGGTTTCACCCGCATTGCTTCGCTCCTGTTGGTCTTAGCGTGATGATATATAGCCTATAGCCTTCCTCGATATATGGGCTATCTAACACCGAAAGAATTTTTCAAATCGGACCAGTAGTTCCCGAGATTAGCGCGTTCAAACAAACAAACAAACAAACTCTTCAGCTTTATAATATTAGTATAGATATATTTTGTACCATACACATATTATCTAGATTTACTATTTGAACCTAAACTATTGACTTTACTATATCGACCTGCTCCAATTGGTCACGTTTTTAACCACTCAATACACATTTAAAACATTTTCAACAGTTAAACAGAAACATTTTACCTCAGCGTAACGAGGGTAGTCATTAAAAGGCATCGCACCATTGCTTCTTCTCATTTTGTAATTGATCACGTCGGCTTCATGATTCTCCAGCGCTCTGTTACAAATAATTCTTTGTATCAATTATATGAACCGTTTTATCGTTGTATGAATTGTGATAAAGTACTATGGATGTAATGTTCCGGTCTGTATTTTAATCAGGGGGATATTCGATTTATTAACGTATCGAAAAATTACCATCATACTTATTGTAACCTATTCAGCATTGGCTTTAACATTCTGATGCTCTCATTGAAAATCCAAACATAGAAAAAACTTTTCTAAAAGACTCTGAATTGGTTCCTGGAATTCATTTCACGCTTGTAATATATTATTTGATTCAAATGCTTTCTAATTCTGTTCACGACGACAACAGCAAAATAATGTAGCGATCGAATGATTCCATTTTTAAATCCTTCTAGAAAAAAGGCGCCTACTTTTTTATTTTTTAACAATACAGCCGGCGCGCCGCTATTCAGCCAGTAACTTTTTTTTAAACTTTATTTTTTATTCGTCCTCTTTGGTTGAAACGTAAAGATTATGAAGCCCTTTTTTTAAAAGGCCTAATAATTTATATTTTAATATTAATACTGGTTGTTTTAAGAAATATTTATACAATACTTACTGAACTACATCTTCTAATTGTACATAGTATTGAATGCTATGACTTTCCAACGTACTGAAGAATTCCGGCTTATTCTCCGGGGTAACCATGACGACCGCATCACGTACGGCCGGCAGACCACGTTGCCACACATCTAGATTCAATTTTAGTTCTAGTTCTTCCAGTATGTTGAGCTCTTCATCGTTATTTAACACTACGCCATGGACGGAGCAACTAAAACCGACATTTTATAGTTATGTACCTAAGCTTAATTTTTAGTAGGTAAATGAAAACAAAAATAAAAATAAATATTTATCCGTGAATGAATTATGTAAGAAATAATATAGTAGGTATATTTTTGAAAAGCTGGTTTAATTTTTTAAAAATTAAATAAATACCCTTCATAGATATCATGTTTTCCACTCCACACAAAATTTATATTCACAATTAAAACTACAAAAAGTAATTTTACACCCATCTTTTTGGAATCAAATTACTTAATGCACGATCGGCATTTTACAACCCAGACAAAGTAATCTCTAATTTATAAAATTTATCAATATTATTTATTGTCTCATAAACCTCAATTGATAATACGATATAACGAAATATGCTAATCGTATGTATTTACTATTAATAACGTTTTTAATAAAATGTCTTACAACTTCGTCATGAAGAAATGTTATAAGAAATAAGAACACTTTTTGTTTTGACGGACAAAACATACTACATTGTGTTTGCCCGTAAGTTATAAGATAAAAAGCGGTAAGTATATAAAAAAATTTAGATAAAAATTTTCCCTTCGAAACAATTTGACCGATTTTTACACACTTTTCTCATATTCAGTAGGTCTGAGAGGTAATAAACTAATTTTTATAATTAGTTATTATATGTCATAAGCGATAAGCATTGGCATAATCCTGAACTTGTTAACCAATCCAGCTTTCGTCTTTACAATTTATAATTCCAAGCTCAAATCCAACTCGAGTTGCCAGATAAGAAAACTCCTTTTAAAACTTCAGAAAGAGTTCCTTCCGTGCAAGGACTTACTCAATACTTTAACGCGATTCCTAAAGTATACTTAGACTTAGAAACTGGTAACATTATTAACGATTTTTACATTTTAAAGCAGATTTAATAATTTTAGGAGATAATGTTAGATAAAAGATATTAGATAGAGTTGATTAAAATATTGTTTACTAGCTTTCCGCCCGCGGCTTCGCCCGCGTTTTCAAAGAAAAACCCGTTCCCGTAGGATTTCCGGGATAAAACCTATCCTATGTCCTTTCTCGGGTATCAAAATATCTCTATACCAAATTTCATGCAAATTGGTTCAGTAGTTAAGGCATGATTGAGTAACAGACAGACAGACAGAGTTACTTTCGCATTTATAATATTAGTATGGATGTCGAAATGATTATACCATAGGATTATACATTTTCTTCTTTTCTGCCCGCGGCTTGGCCCGCTTTGTCTAAAACATAGTAAATTATATACTGAAACCTTCCTCTTGAATCACTCTATCTATAAAAAAACCGCATTAAAATCCGTTGCGTAGTTTTAAAGATTCAAGCATACATAGGGACATAGGGACAGAGAAAGCGACTTTGTTTTATACTATGTAGTGACAAATGTAAATGTTAGTGCAGTACTTTTACATTTTACTCAATGCTTGAACTAATTATTGCATATTTAGCTTACTTCGTATAAAAAATATTAATATTTATTATCTCAACACTTCGTGGATTATTATGATGTTATTTTAAAAGAAAGAAAAAAAGAATCATTTCATTTTCATATTGTAAAAGTATAAGTAATTTGATTAATCTATAATAGAAAACACAACGGAACGGTTATATATTACAATGTGAAACTGTAACTTAAATCTATCTATATACAGATATCGGTATCGGTATCGTTACATCCCTAATCTATATATATAAAACTCAAAGGTGACTGATATATATAGTGATCTATCAACGCACAGCCCAAACCACTGGACGTATCGGGCTGAAATTTGGCATGCAGGTAGATGTTAGGACGTAGGCATCCGCTAAGAAAGGATATCCCGAAATTCTTGCGGGAACGGGAAAAAACGGGGATGCACGTACAAAGTCGTGGGCGGAAGCTAGTTTAATATAAATGGTATATATCAAATTCAATGCTGAGAACTAGGTTTCCCCATAGGCATAGATATATACACTATACAGTCTGAGATAAACAAAACAGTTGTATGTTCGTCATGAATGCTTTTGTTTCCGATATTGCGGGTTCAACATGACCTGAAAACAAATGACTGTGTGTCACGCAGTTTCTAGTAGTTTCTATTTTGCCTTATGTATAGTATGCACGCATGTCTCTTGTTATGGGCTTGATTCCTGGATGAAATGATAAAACATCTCCGTATAGGGTATAGAAGAGTAAACGTCTAATTGTCTGTAATATCAAATCAAATCAAATTGTAATATAATTTTGCGATAATTAAGGTTTCACACCTTAAGAGGTTTGTAACAGTGCTCACATATTATGTTCACAATATTATATAAAGTGAAATCATGTTACATAAAGACGACTATAAGAACGAATGTTTTTGGATTCATTTTATGTAATTTAGGAGATTATGATTATAGTTAAGCTATTCCAATTATGTCGATTTATGTTGCGTATAGTATGCACCAGCTTTCTGCCAGCGAGTAGTCATTTAACAAATTATATAGGTACTAAATTTATTCTGGAGAATTTGCTATGCATAGATGAAAACAGAAAGAAAATCGGCGCAGTAGTTTTTGACTTTATCGCGAACAAACAGACAAGGGCGGATCCAGCTTTAGTGCCAGGGGGGGGTCACATAGACGTGGTCAATTTTCAAAAGCTATATTTTGGTAATTTAATTGATACGTAGATTAAAAAAAATGGTCAAGTGCGAGTCGGATTGGCGAACCAAGAGTTCCGTACAAACATTTTTATATGTTTTAATATTAAATTTATGCTTTTTGCGATTTTTCCTTTATCTGTGCTTTATCTGTGATTAAATATCAAGATTCTGTGTTCACGGGAAGTACCCTGTAGGTTTTGATTCCTGGCAACACTTGCGAATGTTGATAAGCATGAAATGTATGTTTTAGCAATTTTTCCTCCATCTGTGCTGACATTGCTTTTAACCAAATTTCAGAACTCTGTGCGTTCACAGGAAGTAGTACAATACCTATAGATTTTGATTCCCTTGCGATAATGTCGAAATTTGCGATAATTTACGGCATAAACGGCTGTATCTTTTGATTGCGTTTGCTTAAAAGTTGATTTTTTCACAGCTATAAGGAACCGTAGATTTGAGTATTCGGTATGAATTTCAGATTGATACCTCCACGCGTTGCTGAGAAAAAGGGTCAGGCAGACAAACTTGAAAAATATATATTTTTTGCAATTATTCCTGTATCTGTACTATAAGATGTTGCTTTGTACCGAATTTCAAGATTCTGAGTTTACGGAAAGTACCCTGTAGGTTTTGAGTTTTGATTCCCTTGCGAATGTCGAAATTTGCGAAATTTTTCGGCATTTACGGCTGTATCTTCTGATTCGTTGACATAGAAGTTTGATTTTATTATAGCGTAAAGGTATTATAGACTTGAGTTTTTGGTATGAATATCAATTTAATACATGTCAGCGTTCATGAGTAACAGGGTTGTAAGTTAAATTTTTTTTTAAATATTTTTTTATATTATAATCTAAGGAAAAATTCATGCTTTTCGCAATTAGTAAACAAAGTCGTTGTCTCTGTGCCTATGTCCCTATGTATGATTAAATCTTTAAAATTACGTAACGAATTTCGATGCAGTTTTTTTAAAGATAGAGTGAGGAGATAAGAGGAATAGTATATAATTTATAAGGTTTTAGAGAAAGCGGGCGAAGCCGCGGGCGGTAAGCTAGTCTGCGTTATAAGACGTTTGATTGTACTAAATTTCATGACTCTGTGTACTCGGGAACTACCCTGTAGGTTTTGATTTCTTAGGGAGTGTCGAAAAATTTCAGCAATTACAGCTGCATCTTTTGATTGCGTTGGCTAAAACGTTTGAATTTTTCACAGCATCAAGGGACCGTAGACCGTAGGATTTCGACATTAGCAAGGGAATCAATACCTGCCGGGAGCACCCTGTCCCGTAAACACAGTCTTGAATTGAGTAAAAAGTATCGTGTTATAGCACAGATGTAGTAATAACTGCGAAAACCCTAATTATTTAATTAAATTAAATAAAAATATATTTCTTTAATAATTTTAAACTTACAATCCCTTTACTCATGAACGTCTAAATGTAGGTATTTAATTGATATTCACATCAGAACTCAGGTCTATAATAACTTAAATCTGTTATTTAATTCAAATTCTATGTCAACGCAATCTGAAGAAAAAGCAATTAGAGCCGCATCTTCTGTAATTCGCAACTACTTGCAAGGGAATCATCAATCAAAACCTACAAGGTACTTCCCGTGAACACAGTCTTGAAATTTGGTTAAAAGCAACGACTTAAGCACTTACAAGCACAATTAAAGAAAAAAATCCTTTAAACAAAATTGTAAGATATGTTTTTAAGTCAGGGGATAGAGACTGTGTAGGCAACTATAGACCTATCTCGGTGCTACCAGCGCTTTCCAAAATAGTTGAAAAAATTTTGAACAGTAGACTACTCTCATACTTGGAAAAATTTGGTATTCTCGCAGACAATCAATACGGTTTCAGAAAAGGCAGATCAACATCTCAAGCTGTTTTAGACCTTACAAATCTCGTTGCGAAGCAGGTTGACAGTAAAAATAAATGTATTGGAGTCTTTTTAGACTTGGCCAAAGCGTTTGACACAGTCTCCGTTCCTATTTTACTACAGTCAATGTCGGATATCGGTATAAGAGGAGAACCCTTGGAGTTATTCCATGATTATTTAACCGATAGATCACAAACCGTCGTAATGTCGCAAGGAAGTGTCTTGGCTCCTTCACTTTTTCTAATCTACTTAAATAATCTCTGTAAAATCAAACTAAAAAATTGTAAGTTGTTTGCATTTGCTGACGATACAGCACTTATATTCTATGGCAAGGATTGGAAACAAGCAAAATTATACGCCGAAGATGGTCTAAAAATAGTTGCACGCTGGCTGCTTCGTAATTTACTCACTCTTAATGTAACTAAAACGAAAGCTATGCTTTTTGCTAACAATATAAGATCATTCCCAAAAGAACCGCTTGATATAAAACTACACACGTGCAAAACCACCAGCGACAACTCTTGTGACTGTCCCACTATAGAATTAACCCAAGAAATCAAATATCTAGGAGTTATTATTGACCATAAAATGACATGAATACCACATATTAACCAGCTTACACAAAGAACAAGAAAGATGATATATATTTTTAAAAAGCTAAGACACGTTGCAGACTACCCTCTCCTAAAACAAGTGTACTATGCTCTCGCGCAATCTATTTTGACATACTGTATTACTTCATGGGGCGGTGCAAAAAAGTCTCACATAATAGGTCTAGAAAGAGCACAGCGAGCTCTGCTCAAAGTGATGCGTTTCAAACCTATATTATACCCTACATCCGACATCTATACTGATTGTGACGTATTGACTATTAGACAGCTATTCATTAAAGCCTGTATCATGGAGCAACATACAAAAATTGATCATAAAAAAACCTTAGGACGTCAACGTAATGTTTGTCCCACGAATAAATTCAAGTCATATTCTATTCGAAAATTCCAATGCTTTCTCGGTCCCATGTTATATAATAAAATAAATAAACAAATTGATATATATCGTACCACATATACTCAATGCAAAAATAAAATACATAATTGGCTAAAATCACAAAATTATACACAAATTGAAAATTTATTCAAAACCTTGGAATAAGTACATTATTACAACGATCTACTTATCTTCCATCAAATAAAACAATATGTAATCAACATAAATTTTTACCGAATTTAATTTTAACATAAGTGATTTTAATTTTAACATATAATATATTTTTTTTTTATACAAATTTAAATAACAATACATAAAAAAAAAAATCTTATCACAATCGCTACAAACAAAATAAATATAATACATATATATGTTACGGCTAAAGGTAGGTGAGAACATAAACTTA
>CAJQZN010032716.1:0-26685 GCA_907164685.1 Colias eurytheme
ATATATTATTTAAACATAATTATTATATTAAACATTAAAATTTATTGGGATTGAAAGAAAAATATAATTCTTAGACAAAAAAATAATTACTTACAATTCAGCAATTATAGGGAAGAGAGTTTCATTATCAACTGTAAACCTGAAAATGTACATAAAATATGAAATTAATAATTTTTTTATAAAAAGAGACCCATATTGGTCTTGTTCTATTGGTATTGGTAAAAATAGGTATAAAACTTACTCATCAATGCCTTCGAAAACTGCCTCACTTGCTGTCAAACCACTATCTGTATTTGGACCACTCTGAAATTTTATAATAATCAAATCGGAATAAATAAATATACTACATATATAATATTCATGATATCTTTGCTATATTTATGTTGAACAATTTATTAAAAAAATATATATTTGCAACATTCCTATGAGTTTTACATAGCAATGAAAATTATTCTACAAATAAAATACTTACAAGAGTGAGTAATTTATCAGGGTTCATAGATTTGAGTATATCCCTCAGCTGAAAATATAAAACCATAATATAAAAAATGAAATAGATACTTACAGGATTTTTGTTACAAATTAAAATAATCAAATATTTTTCTTTAATTTTATCTACTTGCTAGTAGAATGAAAACAATATGATGTTATTAATTAAAATTACTGCAATATTTAATTAACCATAACTATTTTGTAACTATTTTAATGTGAGATTGTTTTAAATTTCATAAGTGATCAAAGTATGCATATTTTCTTGTTTGTTATTAGGAGTATAAGAGCAAGAATTCTACAAATATTGATACAAAAGGCACAGTAATTAAAACAAAAAAATAGTTTTCATTAATTATTACAGTAATTAATAAAAATATTTTAGTATGCATTAGCAAATTAGCTACCTGATAATTACCTCATCAACATAATGAACTTCATCGATGGCATAAATTTTTCTGATTTGTTCACAAGTTAACAATTTGCCCATCCACACTTCATATTCATCTGGCAAGCGAGGAACGAAAAGATGGGCCTTTTTAGTTTTCACATCTAGAGCAAAATAGCAACCAGGCTCTTTGACTCCACATACCCAGGTGAAATAGGCTTCCTATAATTTTTTTTAAATAAAATAGCTTTTACATTTATAGATTTTCTTTAAAGTAACTATAAAAATATATAAAGTACCTATAATAAATTTCATTGGTATTAAATATCTTTAAGAATTATACAACAAATTGATGTAGCGATTTGGCTGCTGAGGATAGATTATTGTAGCTTGATTTCATATTACATGTAATGATGTAGTATCACTACATAGTATAAAACAAAGTCGCTTTCTCTGTCCCTATGTATGCTTAAATCTTTAAAACTACGCAATGGATTTTGATGGGGTTTAATTTAATAGATAGAGTGATTCAAGAGGAAGGTTTTAGTATATAATTTATTATGTTTTAGACAAAGCGGGCGAAGCCGCGGGCGGAAAGCTTGTAAAGTATAAAGTTACACCTGAACTTGATTAGATGTTTTGTTTGTTTACTGGATAGCTACAATAAAAATTAACTTACCTGCCTAAATACATATTGTATATCCGTATCATAATGACTAATGTCATCTCCACCTTGCAACACAACCACTTGTCCATCTTCTAATTTCTCTGCCAGTCTTTGTCTGTTTTTAGCAAACAATGACATAGGCACTTCTAAGGTGCCTGGACCCATGGACCAATACGCCTCCATATTTCTATGCAGTTAATATCGAAAGAGATGTAATTATTATCTGTATAAGCATTTATAATATGATGATAATGTTATCAGTATATTTTATCATTAATCGTTTAGATATGAATACCTATGTATTCACAATTAGTGACTTGTCCTCGGTCCACGCCATTGACATAAAAAGGGCGTTTTATCAATAGAAATAAAGTATAAGTAGCAAGCCAATGCAAAAACAACAAATATTTCTAAATGAAAGTTGAAAAGCTTTGTTCCTATATTCTGTACCTGTTTATGTATTTAAAAGTTTATTCTTGCACTATGAACTGCAATGTCTAAACCACCCTATATAAAATAAATTATGTTGAGACAATAACGTTTGCTTGGAAATTAGAATGATAATAAATATTTGTTTTAATGTTTTTATTTTTAAACATCGAAACTTGACAATACATTTGACGTAGGTAATGACGTTAAATATTTCTGGGACTGTCAGTGTCAATTATGAAGTTTTGTCAAACGTTCAAAAAGAACCGTAAATTTAGAGTTAATTTTTTAATTAACTTTAAACAGAAGCTTTTATCACAGTCACCACAGTATAACAATATCTATATAATATTGTAATACATACTTTGGTTTTATGTTTTTAGGACTCTGATTAATTAAATAACAGAATGATACATGTATAACATGTGTATTGTATATAACGTTGTAATGAAAAAAACGGCATTAATATGGAAATATTTAAACTATAAAAAGACAAAGGTATTCTCAGCGTTGCAGTTGGCATGTTTTTTAAAGTTATTTAATACTAGCTTTCCACCCGCGGCATCGCCCGTGCAGTCAAAGAAAAACTCGCATAGTTCCCGTTCCCGTGGGATTTCCGGGATAAAAACTATCCTATGTCCTCTCTCGGGTATCAAAATATCTCTATACCAAATTTCATGCAAATTGGTTCAGTAGTTAAGGCGAGATTGAGTAACAGACAGACAGACAGACAGAGTTACTTTCGCATTTATAATTTTATTATGGATTAGCTGTGCCCAAGAAGCTTATATCTAATACACTGGAGATTTCAGTATGAACATTAACTTGTAACAAGAAAATATGACCTTGAATGACGCTTGTATGTTTTTTTATCTCTTACACACCTAACTTGGCAAGTGGGTGTGAAAAGGATAAAAAAACATACAGGAGTCATTCAAGGCCATATTTTCTTGATACAAGTTAATGTTCATACTGAAATCTCCAGTGTATTGATATAAGCTTCTTGGCTGTGCCCCACGGTTTTACGTGCAGTGCTCCGCTCCTGTTGGTCTTAGCGTGATGATATAATATAGCCTATAGCCTTCCTCGATAAATAGGCAATCTAATACCGAAATAAATATTCAAATCGGACCAGTAGTTCCTGAGATTAGCTCGTTCAAACAAACGAACTCTTCGGCTTTTTATTTTTTAATATTAGTTTTATCTATACAGATGAGTATTGCATGAAGAGAGGTTAGATTTGATTTTTATTTTGTTTGTTTGTACAGGCTATGAAATTATTGAACTATTGAACAATTCTTCACCAGTTGCTGCTCAGGGATATGATCATATTATGATGAATAAATATAATTATATGTACATACATATTATATAAAAAGTGAATCTGACGACGTAATTAACGAAAATGACATTTAAAACATGTTTAAAAGTTAAAACATATTTTAAATAATATATTAATTTTCATAAAATGTTTGATTCAAGTAAACAAACCACTTTAGTAATAATTATTATTGTTATACGTATCTAAATTTTGGATAATAAAAGTACAAAAAAGGAGTTGCACTTACTAATAATTAAAAAGATAATTTAGTGAAGATTTCCTGAAAAAATATTTGCTTTTACTCGTGGGTGAAATCGCACGGTATAATAAACTGGTAACTTGTATTGGAATATTGATAAACTTTTTCTATTAGATACAAGAGGGCGCCACTAGTCTAATATAGTCATCCATAGAAAAGCTATAAATGTGTATGTAAATAAACATAAGACTTTATATGTTTTCGAAATTCATTCCATTTATTAGGTTATAACTTCTTTACTTATCTAAATCACAAGATCGACGATAAATTAAACTATCTAAAATCACAAAATGCACTAAAACATGCACACATGTAATATTACATCATTTTTTATACCAGGTTTGGTACGATTGTACATTATAATAAAGACTGTTGACATTAAAAAGAATTACATTTATAATAATAAAAATATTGCCTAGAATTTTCCTAAATATAAGCAGTTATGAAAGCGGTTTACTGGTCCAGAATCTATTTAATCTGAACGGGTAAATACTTCATCATATCTGCTTTAAATCGCTCTTGTGCGATACCAACTTACAATAGCATGCGAGGAAATAACTGTACTTATTACATTGGTGTACTGTTATGTTCATAGTGTAATAATATTGTGAAAGTATAACGGACTAAGATTAGTATGGATAGTTTTTACTTGATTATTATGAACTAGTTTTAGGTATGAAGTTGGTAATTTATATAGATAGGTACATAATTATTAAAATGATTGAATCATAATATTTGATATGATTAAACTATTAAGAAAGAACTCTAAATATTAGTTACACATCTATAGGAAAACAATATTTAAAGCTCGTAAATACTTTACATTTATAAATGAACGATTTAATTTACATAATATTAATTAACATAGCTTGGAAATGCTTTACATTAACGGCTTTGTCATATAAATGAGAAATTAATTTGTTTAAATACATAATTAAACTTAATACACAATACTAAACGTTGGTTACGTCATTCAGTACTTTGATCAGTTAAGGTCACTATTTAACGAAGAATAAATATTATGATTGTAGAATACCAGCGGCCATTTTGGTTCATTCTCGTGATTTGTGTCGTGCGTGACACGTCACAACCGGCCATCTCGCTCTCGCATGCTCTCCGCATATAGCACCATTGTAACCCGACACGTTTCTCGCACACAAACGATTTCACAACACGTTCCACACTTTCACAACTAAAATGTTTTGTTTTATTAAAATAAATAAATTAGGAATCGACTGATATTTCATGACACGGTTGTTTCTTTTCCTGTAATCTACGAACAGCCTCGGCGACAAGGGCACGTTGTTCCAGTAACCTTTCTACGAGATCAACTGGTTCTTGCTTTCTAATGTAATAAGGCGCTGCTCTTGCTCGAGCTTGCAGATGAAGCTTTTGCTTTAAGCCAAGAGTAAGCTCTTCAATAGCTGGCAATCGGCTTGATGTTAATGGACGCCTCTCCTCTTGACTTGTATTTCGACTGTCATAGCGGGAGGTCTCTTTCAACATAGCGTTGAAGGGTAATAAGGTAGTAATAAACGAGTAATTACAATTTCACTGGCTGCGTGTAACAACGTTTGCGAATGTCGAATGAATGAGCGAGTGAGTCGGCTCGACCCCGGTGTAGGAATTGCAGGTCTCCGCGGGGGTATGCGGGAGGGGTATGACGTAGACAGATGCGCAGTCGTGCCGGGCTGTATACAAACAATACGATGGACGTAAATAAACACAAGAGCAAGTGAGCAACTCAACATGTCTGTAATATGAACGGTGTTATCTATGTGGTAGTTAGACTTGCCGCTCCACTTAATCGACGCGCATGGTAGATGGAAGGATTTTAAAGCACAATTAACGAACAGGTGAAATGTTTACAGTACGCCTTATAAAATTAAATATGCTTATCGTTATATTACAATAATATTGCAATGAACTAAAATTCTAGATACTCGGCATTTTAACAAGGCAATTGGGTCAGACCAGAGTTAAATAAACTG
Organism: Colias eurytheme; assembly: GCA_907164685.1. NCBI lineage: Eukaryota > Metazoa > Arthropoda > Insecta > Lepidoptera > Pieridae > Colias > Colias eurytheme. The sequence continues at coordinate 5,545 of CAJQZN010032716.1, forward strand.
TACGTAGAATATTTCTATTTGTTTACAAGTAGGTAGGGGGTACCTACACTAAAAGATTGGAGCAATTCTAAGGAAAATCACTGCTACCTCATTATTTTTAGAACTGCCAATTTGACAATAGTACCCTTAGTACCAAGCCACCAAGCTTAGTACCTATCAAGATTTATCATGTATGCAGGTTATGTTATATTAAACAATTTATTCAATGTTAAAATGTGCTGATTGATTCGAGTCCAACTCTACTGTAAACATAGAGCTGGTTTTCTAAGGACTACATTTTAGATTCTTTAGAAAATTAACAATATAATATACCTATTATTTTTATGAATAATAAAATAATTATGTTATGCGCTTATCAACCAGTTTGTAACCATAATACCACATTATACTATGAGGTACCAGCTGCTTCCACAATCCACTGTGACACGTGGTGGTACCATGGTGGTACGCACACGTGTTGATTTGTTTTGTCACAATGAAAGGCGTGTATCGAACGTCCCTATATTTAAATCTGGTGTCACAATGTTTGTCCTCAATGGACTCCTAAACCACTTAACCGATTATAATAAAATTCGCACACCATGTGCACTTCGATCCAACTTGAGAGATATGATAGTTTAAACATGTAGGTACCACGGGTGAAGCCGGGGTGGACCGCTAGTTATATATTAATTATTAGGTACACAGGTAATATTAAATATTTTCATATAAACACAAATACTTACGTTGCACAATTTATCCGATAAATGCCGTGAACTCATTTCAAGTAGGTATAGGTATTAAAAGAGTAATATTACCTATGTTGTTTATTTTGATTTAATTTTGTCAAATGCAACGCATTTCATCGATATTATTTGTAGCAAAGTTAAGAGAATTTTAGACGATAAGAATGAATAATAAACAATTTCATAAACCTTGTTTTCATTATCTTCAGCAATTCTTATGCAGTAATCATTGAAAAATACACTGTAACGCTTTTAAATAAAGTCTATATTTGTATTGTATTTGATATAAGTGAGTCACTGTGAATTTGCGACTATATTATTATTTATATGTATTTGTAAGTCGACTGCTTCGGTGAACCAAAACTCAAAACGGCCGTTGCCCTCGGTTTTGCGCAGTTTTTTCTGGTGTTGTTATTGAGTTCGTTAAAACGTTTTTTATTTTCCATTTTATGTCTTAAGTTCATTGTCTTAATGACAAAAATCCAGTCTGTTCGAAGTTTTCATGCAACACGACAATAACCAGTTATTTATTTATTTATTTTTGTCCAAAAAAATATGAAATACGGGGACACGTTTCAGTTATTGTTCAAAATGTGAATATGCTTTTGCTTAAGTCCCACGTGGTTAAATTATTAAATTTGAAGCAGGTGTAACTAATTTTAATACGAAACATTATAAGTAATTGTAAATTATTTATATAACATTGCCTAGATTGCACAATGAATAGTAGAAATTGCTTATCTATCTTTGAATAAAAGCATTTTCGCAAAACTTATTTGTATGCGTACCTACTAGTAACAGAATCACAGAGCAAGTAATATTGTAACATAATCGAATACTTTGCAACTTGTTTATTTATAGGTATGCATATTTTATAATGCTGTAAGGCGGAAACAATAATATTATGTATTACCTATAACAAAATTTATATAACACCAAATTTTGTCAATTGTACAAGCTGAGCCTTAAGTGAAAATTGTTTTTGTTATAACCGTACTAAATTACAGTTAAATACGTTGTGTTACGATTATCTAGAGTTGTATGTTTAATGTTAAATTATTGTTAAATGAAGGGAGTTTAAATAAGTTACTTACAGATAAAGCTTCTTTAAAAAAAGACATGATGATGTAATTCTTTGAAATAGACGAAAGAGGCGTCTACTATTTTCATAAACATTTACAAATTGCTTTAAATAAACTGGTTAATTTGAATTAATTAACATTTTAAATTAAATAATTTTATTTTGATAAGCTACCTACCTAAAAACAAAGTCAGCGTTTTATGCAGGTAGGTAAACGATGCCAGAATTTATAGAGTTTAATAAAAATTACCTGAATAAATATACTTACGTCTAACCCATTATAATTTGCTAAATACACATGTGTCTATTAAAGTATATTCTATATTTCATATAACAATAACGGTTAAAAAAATTAGGTATCTATTTAAAATTTTATTCAGTTTAATACCAGATTATTTCAACGATAACCTTGGTTTATTTAAACTTCCTCGTTCGCAACCTTCAAAAAGAAGATAAAAATATCTTCTAATAATTCTATAATGTCGTAACACTTACGGCCACGCGGTCATTTTCAGAGTGATTTATGTTTATCAACATTGTAAACTATCGCCATCTATTGGTGAGTAGTAATAGTAATGAGCTAAAATTTTTGCATTTATTTACATATGAATTTCAAATAAATAAAAAATAAGTAATAATGATTTATTATTTACTAGTGGTCCGCCCCAGCTTTGCCCGTGGTACATATTTCGCAATAAAAGGTAGCCTATGTCCTTTCTCAGGTATCAAAATATCTCCATACCAAATTTCATGCAAATTGGTTCAATAGTTTAGGCGTGATTGAGTAACAGACAGACAGACACAGTTACTTTCGCATTTATAATATTAGTATGGATATCATAATCATAATTAATCATAAATCAAAATGATTTCTTTTTCCAAAATGATTAGCGCCATCTTGTGGAGTTTAAATATGATAATATCGCGGATTTGGATACAAAGAACACGCTCGAGCTACGCGGACGGCTCGATTGCAATTTGATTATTAATTCTTTAAAATTATTATATTAATGTTACTATAAAATGTAACGGTTAAAACATAACCATTGAGGAAACAAAACAAATTCTGCAATGTTCTCATTTATTATTTCGGTGTAAAATGTACCTACATTGTTCTATTTTGATTTACCGTTTAATCCTTTAGTTCTTTTCAGGCTGCTAGATGGCGTTCTGAACAATGACACCTCGGAGCAATTACGAGAATGGCACTGTATAATTATCGACATCTACGCGATCTCGATCGGTCTAACTTTGGAGTTTTAATAATAATAATCTATCAGTAGTCAGTACCGGTCACAAGTTGGACATTTGAGTTTTTTGGAAGAAATAAATATTTTTTGATCGATTGATGCTTGACCACAATCTCGCCTGATGTTAAGCTGAGATGTGGTCTAAGATGGAACGCGCTTCCCTAGAAGGTACCTGTTCACTCTACGCTTGAAGACCGCCATGTTGTACTCGTCGGGGAACACAGACTCAGGAAGCATGTTCCAGTCCCTCGCGGTTCGGATAAAGAATGTGGAACCGAACCGCTTAGTCCGGGTACATGGAACGTCCATCATATGGCGATGCCTAGAATCTGTGCGCCTATTACCTAGGGGTCCTAGGGACTCTTGACATATTTCCGAAGAAACATCTTACGTTACTAACTCACGCACTCTAGACCCCCCCTTGGAAGGACACATTCAATGGACTAATAGTATATCCTATGTTTATGTTATAATCACTAGTCAGTAGTATGAGTTGGGAAAAGAGAAGGAAACTGTCCAAGTATAAGTAAAATTAATCCTTGATGCCAATTTTATGTGGATTTGACTGTGACTTCCCGGTTCATGCTAGAACTGAGAACATTAACGTTGAAGCGTGGCTAACCTTCCACCTTCCAAAAGTTACAATTCTTAATAGAGTTTTGGCCTTGAATTTATTTTTATATGTAATAGACCTTGTTTTATTCGCCCATTTGCCTATCGATGTAAGGAATGTCGTGACGCGTCAGGCGACTCGCACGCAATTGCAAATTAAAACAATTACCGGGTAAACTAATTGCAATAATAGCATTAATTAAAGGTCCTAAGAGAACTATTATAATTGGAGTTAGCAAGCCATCAAGCATCAAATAATAAACGTATCTTTGTATTATATCGAGTGAGTTCAATTATTAGTACCTACAATTACAAGAAAATTGCGTTCAAGTCCGTTGACACAGTAAATAAAATTCGAAATTCGTGAAACATCGCGGATCGCCATTTTTTCATTACGTATCGAATTAAAGCAATTCATTTATTATTAAAGTTTCACTTCTCCTTCTTTAAAAAAATTACCATTTTCACAACCTAGATATTCGGTATTTCTCTGTTTGGATTTTTCCCTAGCCTATAATATGTAGATATATGCCATAGATAGCATTATTGATTAGTATATGATTGTCGATGGCTGCACGATATGTAGGAGAAATAACTATACACTCTATTCCCGTTACAATTTGGCTGATAAACAAAGGATAAGGGCTCCCATAGGACTCTGGGCTTGATCGTTACACTAATGATTTATGGGGGATTAAATAGATAATAATATATAGATTCTATAAATATAACAATTATAGATACGTTTTTATGTGTATTCAGTAAATTGAAAAAACGTTATATGTAATGTCTATATGCCCCAGCAGCTAAATAATGATAACTTTATACATATTATAGTTATAGATTAAAAAGTACTACCTATGTAGTACCTATATAATTCTGTCGTTAAAATAAGCCCAACCCGGAAAACGGCAGAGTATTTAATAATATGTATATGTGATGTGTTCCTACAGTGGAATGTAAATAGGGAAAATACATTACTAACTAAGTATATATTTATAAACATGTTGTATCTTTATAAGCGTTATAATGATTCACGGAATTTCAATTTTTTTTATGTAGGTAGAGTTTCTGAGCAATATGAATCTCAAAATAAAGAGCTAATCTAAATTATTTGCTTAAATTGCTTATAATCATGTACATGATCACAATACTAATATAATTCAGAAAGTTAACGTTGAGCGTTAAAAAACTACATGTTTTTTTAAAGTTCTAGGCGCTCTACCAATTATTAAAAATTTATGAATTTTTTGAGGAAACTTCGGAATATGGGTAACTTATATTTGATTTTTAAGTTTGGGAATAAACAAATAAATGTATTCGTGATTACATAATAATTTAAAATGTTCTATCACCAAGAAATCTTTGCAAGCGTTGGTTGGTTCCTATACTCAAGAGAGCAAATGAAAGCTCGACTTCTTTATTGTTCAATATTCTTGGCTATGATTCTAGACTTTACATTTACCATAAAATAAGCTATGTATCTGTATTACATATATTTACGTACTATATAAAAAATTCAAGGATATTTAGACATTTGATGAATATAAAATATTCCTAGATATAGTTGATGTAGAGCTATAAAATAATGTAAGATTAATGTCTGAAAATGGTTTTTTTGTAGAGTAGTAATAAACACGTTTTTACGAAGTTACATATTTTTATCAAAAAACAGAAACGATACCTACGATCATCAAAAGTTTAAAACATATCGTTTGCTGTAGCTTCCTAACCTTACATCTAATTATTGATTATTTCTGGTTGTGCCACTGCCAATTGCCAACTAGTGCGTCTGCCAGATTTTTTGTAAATGCAGAGATGATATTATACTACTATAGCTAGGTATATTGATTTAGTCAGGGGCTAAGTGATTAAATAGTTTAAATAATAATTTATGTAAAATAAAAATCAAAAACATTTATTACAAAGACACGTTTAATTACTTATGTTGGTTTTGTATATGATAAGATTTTATCTGTCGTAAGTATCATACGCTGAGGTCACAGCTCAAAAAATTAAATTAACCTTTCATAATATTATGTAGGTATATGTATGCTTTTCTGAAAATTCTGTTGCCTAACATGTTGCATGTATAGACTTTTTTTCCACAATATATTTTACCCATACAATATGAAAACTAATATGTTGGTTTGAAATTATGTTTGAGACTATTGAATTGTAATTAAAGATTAAGGTAATGCTCAATTTAAAAACTTGGTTAAAATCACAGGTTAAAATGTAGATAAAATTATATTTGGTAAAGCTAAGTGAAGATGAAATGCTGCAGGCAGGTACTTACTTTAAACTTTCATTCATTCATTGTTCAAAAAATTAGATTCGAAAATATACCTTATTTTAAATGAACAATTACAGAGTTTTTATAGTACCTATAATACCATATAGGTATTAAATTAGACTACTCTTTTCTGAAAAAACTGCTTTTACGGAACGGCGTGGGCAGTAAATCATTTCCATGTCTATATAATGACGCTTCAAAAAAGCTTCTAAAATAAATAAATATTTTATTTAATATATCCTTATGAACAAATTAAACAAAGTACGTAATTTTACGTAGTTTACTTTAAACCAGATATAGATTTTTTTTAATCCACGTTAACACACCGTAACTTTTTTTTTTCTATCGATAACGTCCATTTATTATGATTATTTCCTGAGTATCTCATGGTCATAACGAAGACAAAATTTATTGCTCAATGTAATTCCATTTTAGTGTAAAATCGAGGTGAAATAATTCCCTTTCAATAAATTATATTAAATCCAGTGAACTTATCAAGAAACTGTTAACCTATTCAAAGCATTTTTTGAAATATTTTAAACTGCGACATTGTTCCTGTGGTTGTTAATAATTAGGTACCAACTCTGTTTGTAGTTTTTTTTTTTAATCAAACGGTTGCAACTTGCAACCCTAAGGCTAAAGTACATAATCGGTCTGTAAATAATTGTACTTGGGTATTTAAATATATTTTTCTAATATTTTTATTTTTATTTTTCATAAGTTTACCAGCTTTCAGTCACTCTAATGTTGAATTTATTTGCTTGTAGGTGGCAGGAACTTCTGAGCATGGACGTATAAAAAAAGACGGACGGTATATCGCCTAAACATTGAGTGAAGCCTAGTAATGGCGGCGAAACATCCATGTGTGTGTGCCATGTTGCCATGGCAACAGCTGTGTTGATGACAATGGCGGCTGTATTTTTTTCTATAAATTTTGCCGTAATAATTTTGTCATTAAAACATAAAAGAAATAACTTGCTTCCCTGTGGAATGTAATCCCTTGTGTTTTGTTATTTAAAATTGTACTGTTGCGACACCATTTAACCACGCAAGACGGCATTTTAAATATTATTTGTGAAACAGTGACGCAGTTAATCAGTCGGTAGTTCACGACGTAATGGCGGCCGACTAGCTTACTATGGTGAGAGTGTGTGCGTGTTTATTGTCTTTACACGATCGCTAGCTTACTATGGTGGCTTCATGTTGTTTGTTCGTAATACGGCGTCCGTCTTTTTTTATACGTCCATGCTTCTGAGAATATTTTTCAAAACAATCCACTACTGTCGAATAGGTACTCGTTTTTGTGATTGGCTGAATGAGCTGAAGAATTTTCCTGACTCCAGGACCTTACTGATTACAAAATAACAGGTCAAGTCAATAATTAATGGTATATTATTCTTAGTTTTCCTCATTTGCGAGGAACGTCATAACGTGGATAAATATCCACGTTATGTCGTGGTTCCAAATTTTATTTATTACTAGGTTTCCGCCCGCGGCTTCGCCCGCGCAGTCAAAGAAAAACCCGCATAGTTCCCGTTCCCGTGGGATTTCCGGGATTGCGTCATTTTCCCGGGATAAAAAGTAGCCTATGTCCTTTCTCGGGTATCAAAATATCTCTATACCAAATTTCATGAAAATTGGTTCAGTAGGCGTGATTGAGTAACAGACAGACAGACAGAGTTACTTTCGCATTTATAATATTAGTATGGATTTTAATTAATTATGATCAAAGTATGACTCGTTCATATTTTCTGCTATACTTCTTCCGCTCTTTATTTTTGTGGGTATTTCGTAGAACGAAATACATCCTGTTAAAATCATCTCATACTTTTAGTGACATAACACAATATAGAAGTTCATAACACATCATGTTTTTTTTTCTATCGATAAGATTTGGTAATAAAATGTGTTTCTCAAAAAAAACTTTTGATCCTGACAGGTATAATATAGGCTTGATCGCGTATGCTTTTTCAATAATCAACGGTCTTGAAGAACATCTCCTATGTGAATATTATCATTGACTAAGACAATTTTTGAACTTATAACTATGTACTTAAAAAAAAAATTCGTCGATTTTTGAAGTTCATATCGACGGTTATTTATATTTTTTAAAAAGTCATTTTGTCATGTCCATTATTATGTTATTTAGGTGTCGTAGTTGGGTTTTTTTTGCGTAGCCCAAGACAGAACGCGATGGCGGCGCACTGTGGACGCCCTCTGCCCCACATAGGGGACATAGGACAATAAGCTCAAGTTGGGTTTTAGATTTCCACATACAGATGATCCAGATCGTCTTCGATTTTTAGTAACTATCAGAAAATGCTCATCAGGTGGATTAATATTTATACTAAGCCTCATTTTTATATACTTATTTTAAGTTTAGTTTATCTATTGCTGTTCTGCATCATGCGTTCCAGATTCTATATCAATGATTGCCTATTTATTGTACAGCCTTAATAGCTATCTATTCTAAAAAAAGTGTTATTCAAATCCGACAAGTAGTTCCAGAGATGAGCACGAACAAACAGACAGATTTTTTTTATTCATGCTCTGTTTCAGCTTATTCTACTACACCGCTCAATTATTTTTAGTGAGTTAAATTATTTTTTTTACATCCTTCTACTTTTTTTAGGTAACATTGACTATTATAATTTGCCTATGGTGGCTATCTATGTTTATCTATAACTTATTTAATTATTGTAACACAACACCAAAAATAACGTCATTATTTTTCCTCAAATGTTCAACGATTTCCATGACAATTTTTGAATATTGCGTTAAATTTTACGTTTGGAAAGATAACTTGGGTGCGTGGATCAAGAATTATTCTTTTTTAAATTATAACTTTATTTTATACACATATAAAACACAACGAAAGATAAATAAAAGAGATAAATTTATTGTCAAAATTCGCGTTTTTTTAGATATCGTTGATCTTTGTGCACGAGTTGCATCTGAAACTAATTTCAATTTGACAACAACAAAAAATCTATAAAAGCAATGGCTTAGAACCAACTTAGAACGCAATACAATATAACTCAATTAATTTATGTAACAATAAAGACTGGAATTTGAAAAAATTTAAAAACTTTTTTACATGCACAGTATGCACGGTACATTGACTACCTACTGATAAAGTTTGAGATTTTTCTTGATAGATAGTCTATGCTTTTTGCGTTATTTTGGTGATTTTTAGACATAAGTAATGTTCATAATATTTATTTTTACTATCTAGTGTGTATATCAAACGTACCTACGCTTTTTATATGAAATTTACAGTTAAATGCGTCTCTTGTTTTTATTTTTTTTTATATTTTATCTCATCCATATCTCATCATATATATTTACTATTTATCTTTATATAATATATTATAACTAGCGGTCCGCCCCGGCTTCGCCCGTGGTGCCTACATGTTTAAACTATCCTATATCTCAAGTTGGATCGAACTGCACATGGTGTGCGAATTTTATTATAATCGGTTTAGTGGTTTAGGAGTCCATTGAGGACAAACATTGTGACACGAGATTTATATATATTAAGATAACTAATAATATATTATATGTATGTATACTATTGTATATGTATACTATGTGTAGTCTTAAACTTATTTATTTTATGATTTTTGTGTTCTGCACTATCAACCGCATCATAAAACGTAATTCTCATGATCCTCGACTAAAGGTTGCCTGGAAGAGATCGCTGCTTTAGCGATAAGAACGCCTTTTTGTACGTGTTCTTTCCTATTGTTTTCTTGTTTTGGTGCAAATAAAGTATTCTCATTCATTCATTCAATATACAAAATCCTCCTTTTTTTGAAGTGGGTCATAAAGATTGGAATACTTGCAGCATTTTCATACAATTTATAAGCATGAATATTCGTTAACTATAAATATTAATGATGGATACAGTTTTAAGTTTATCGTATAGATAAAAAACGATAGGGACGCGACGGACGCGGACGTACCGTAGTATTACTACTCATGTGGTTGGGGATATTGTACAACGCTACGTGTTGCGCAGACCGCAGCCAAAATGTCGAAAGAAAGTGAACGCGATCGTGAAGCAGCAATCAGTTAGTCAGTATAGAAAACGTTGCCGCCGATACCCGTTCACAGCGACCTTTAGCGCGGCATGTCATTTAATTATTTACGCGGGTTTTGCATTTTAAATATGGAATAACGCGTCCATAGACAATTTTGATTTTCAAAATGGATTTATATTCAGAGGCTAGCAGTGGTGCGAGGGTACTAACTGCGAGGCATATTAGTGTGGATGTTCGGCTTCCAGACACAAACAATGCGATAAATACAACTTTGTTGTGCCACAGTTATAGTCTTGCACCTGATATCGGAACCTATATTGCAGGTAACGTATTATAATTTTAATAAAACAATACTTTCAAACTTCGATACGTTTAAATTATCTCAGAATTAAATCAAACAGAACTTAAATCCTTGTATGTAAAACAAACTTCTAATCTCTAAAAGAGTTCATTTTGAAAGTAGGTAGGTAACTTTGGGATTTTTGTTTACGACGACTACATTATCTGTAGAAAGTTGCTGTTGCTTATCTGTATCAAGACTAAAGAAAAAAATCGTTACTTATTTTAAATACTCGTACGTAAACCCGGTTATTTGATAGATTCATTTTGTTTCTATTTAAATATATATATGAATTTAATATTAGGTAATACATATAAAAGATCTAAAAGATGTTATGTAGGTAGTATACTAAATAGTAAATATTAATTACAAGCGGTCCGCCCCGGCTTCGCCCGTGGTACATAATATTTACGTTTTCTTTACATAAGAACCATCTTCGTACTTCAAGGAATATAATAAAAAAAGAATTATCGAAATCGGTTCAGCCGTTCTCGAGTTATGCGCTTACCAACACATTTTGCGATTCATTTTTATATATAAGAAGATATATTAAATGTAGAAAACAAGCTAGAGCAATTATAGCCGGTGTGTTTTCTTATTAAATTTTTTTTACAAAAGTTTTAATTAATTATTTGATATGTATGTTGTTTGTAGTATACATTTTTAATGAGGTTTTTTTTCATAATAATATGCCAATGTCTACATGAATAGTATAATATATTGTTAATTGTAATCGAACAAATCGTACACTCGTATATTAACATAGTTACTGAAAAAACATACAATAGTGGAAGCCGCGTAAAAATAAGCCTTTGTACTAATCTCACGTGAGATTAGGGGATGGGTTAAATAAAATCTCACGAGGGGGGTGTGGGGTTGGATAGAGTAAAAAAAAATATATAGAGGGGGATAGAGATCTCTGTGATATCTTTACGAATTCAATTTATTGTTTCTTTAAAATATCTCCCACACAAATTACATTTCAAAAGTTCCTTTATCCGTGGTAACTCGTAGCACAGAATAATTTTCACAAAATTATTTATTATTTATTTATTTGGAGATCTTACAGAAACAATTAAAGGCGTATACATAAATTAATGACATAATCAATAATAACATTAACAATTGTTTCCTCTACGTCTCACAGTGAACATAATAGAAAAAGTAAAAGAAAAAAAAAACACAATACAATTATTATCTGTTGCAAGGTAGCCAAATATTTAAAACTAATACAGACTTCTGAAATATTAAACCGGGAGAAAAAGCATTAATTTAAGCATGTAGATACTTATTCAAAGTTAAAAGGTTTATACATATAATTGGTTTATTGAACATTTGAAACTATATCGGGAGCATGAAAACAGATCTATTTCATTTAGTTTGTCATTGTGTAAGACACACATTCTGTGAAGTGGCGCGCGTTGTCCTGCGTTGGTTCTGGTATGTTGTACGTGGAAAAGACATTTGGAACGAGTTGGTCGCGAAGGCACACGAAAGGACAAGTCGGCTAGTAAGTTCGGAGAATCAATTTCACCTACACAAATGCTTCTTAAAGTGACAGCATCAGTTACTGAACGTCTGTTGGACAAGGACATCATGTTATATTTTTCTAAGAGTTGATTGTATGAGCATCTGGGAGAGCATAAGCGATAGTTAAGTGTGCGCAGAAACTTCTTCTGTATCATTTCCAATTTATTTATATAGCAATTATAAAATGGATTCCATATAGGAGATACATAATCGAGGTGTGATCTAACCAATGATTGGTAGAGGCAAATAAATGTATCCTTTCGTCTGAAATTCTTAGTAATTCGGGTGATGAAACCCAACATACGGTAAGCTTTATTCAATATGTAGTCAATATGTACGTCCATTGTGAGTTTAGCATCAAGGTAGACGCCTAAATCACGAATAGAAGAGTCGGTATCAAGAATGTGTTCTCCTAGTTTAAATTTTGATGGAATAATATTTATATTTTTAGTAAAACGGACATGTTTGCATTTATTGTAAGATAGGTATAGCTTGTTGTTTTTGCAGTATTCGCCTAACCTATCAAGGTCTTCTTGTATAAGACGAATGTCATTTTTATTTGAAATGGAAGAATATATTTTTAAGTCGTCGGCATATAAAAGAAATTTTGAGTGAATAAAGCAACTGGATATATCATTAATAAATATAGTGAAGAGCAAAGGGCCGAGAATAGATCCTTGAGGAATACCAGATGTTACAACTACTGGAGAAGATGTAAAACCGTTCATTACTACTACCTGGACACGATTTTGTAAATATGAAGAAAACCAACGGAAAAGATTGCCTTTTATGCCATTGTAGGACAATTTTTTTAAAAGCAACAAGTGATCCACTTTGTCAAATGCTTTTTTAAAATCAGTGTAGATGGTTTCTATTTGACACTTCTTATCCAAACCTGTAAAAACATAGTTAGTGAATTCAAGCAGATTTGACAAAGTGGACCTGCCTCTTACAAAGCCATGTTGTTCTGCAATAATAAAATGTTTAAGACTAGAGGATATTCGACCGTGAACCAATCTTTCAAATACTTTTGGAATTGCTGACAGTATAGATATTGGACGATAATTTGCAATATCATTTTTGGACCCAGATTTAAAAATAGGGGTTATAAAAACTTTCTTCCACTTATTCGGAAAAATTCCTGTTTTTAAACAATTATTAAATATTATTTGTAATGGCAAAGATATACTTCCACTTACATTTCTTAAAAATATGGGACTAATATTATCAGGTCCTGAGCCTTTATTAGGATCGATATCCTTTAATGCTTTGTATATTTCAGTCTTATTTAAGTTTATATGATGCAAATTTAGTATACTATTATTGTCTAAGAGTTCAATGGTATTGTATGCTCCAGGGGTAACAGGTTCAAATACAGATTGAAAGTAGTTGGAGAACATTTCGCAAATTACGCTGGGGTTACAAGATGAAGTGGTAGCTAATTTCATGATTTTAGGATAACCTGAGTTGGTTTCTTTTAAGTCAGATGTATATTTCCAGAAATATTTGATGTTATCCTTAAGTGATGATTCAACGTTAGCTATATACTTGGCATAACAATTCCTAATAAGTAATTTTACTCGCTTTCTAAGCAGATTGAATTCCTGATAGTCTCTTAGTGATTTATAGATTTTCCAACGCGTCCAAACTTTAACTTTCTTTCTTAAAGTAGAAATTAAACCTTTAGAAAACCACACTGGATAACGTTTAGATTTAGTTTTTACTAGGGGTACATGTTCCTCAATAATTTTATATATATAATCATAGAATTGATCAACCGCATCATCAGGAGTGAGACTACTAAGTTCCGATATCCAGTCTATATTCGAGAGATCCTGGTTAATCAAATCATAGTTAGCTTTAAAAAAGTTTCGTTTTGTTTTGGGAGCGCTACACATAAGCTCGAGTTGAGTATCTATTTGCACTACGGTATCTAGGGGTGGATGGTGTGGAACTACGTTAAGCAACGGGTCATCTGCAACACAAACAGAAGTTCCTACAATATTACTTAGAATAAGGTCGAGTATTTTATTATTCTCATTTGAAATAGTGTTATATTGCTTTAAGTTAAGGTAGGACATAGTGTATGATAATAACTTAGCCGTATCCGTGTCACATGATAGTGGGTCCGACGAGGGGCAGTCCGATGACCATTTGAGATAGGATAGATTAAAATCACCTATTATAAGAAAATTACTGAATGTACAATTTGTATAGATGTCATGAAGTTTGTAAAAAAATCTATCGTAAATATTATTTCTAGAAACTGGCGGAATATAACAAGCACATAAAAGCAAATCTGAGTATGATGGAAAATGTAAATATAATTCTTCTAGGTTATCGGTCTCCAAATCAAACCTCCTCAAGACATTAATTGAACTTTTAACCATTATTAAAACACCCCCACCGCCTTTTTTATTAAATATACTAAGATTTCGATCTCGGCGAAACATAGAATAATTATTAACGAGTATTTCCGAATCAAGTATACTATTGGAAAGCCATGTCTCCACCAATATTACAACATCGTAATCAGCCGCAAGTAAGTTTAATTTTAATTCATTAAGTTTTGTTTTTAAGCCACCACAGTTTTGGTAAAATATGGACAATTTACTTGTTTGCATTATTAAAACAAAAATAATACAATATGTCAGAAATATTTGCAATACTTTTTTTGAATTTTGTTTTCATGCTTCCGGTTAGTAAGACGTACATAATATAATAATTTGAATAACGATATTCTATAAGAGTGTGACTTAATCTCAACAATAATAGTCACTTTATTTTATCTAGATCACAAATATCTTTTATATGTATAGCACGAGATTCATCGGTTTTCCGTATAAGAATACAAGCATTTTTTACCCACACGTATTTATAGGACATATTTTGCGCATGTTGTCTAACGGATCTAAATAACATTTTGTTCTTGAGTGTTAAATGTTCATTGATATAGAAACGCGCACTTTGAGAGACTGCGGTGGCGGCAGATGTTGGAGTACCGAGCAGCGCCGCGACCGTGAGTGTGCGGCGCGCCCGCGCCGCCGCTATTATATTGTCACGTAGTCTTCGGGAGGAAAGTTGCAGAATAATATTTTTTGGACGATTGCTAGTAGAACCGGGAGCCACACGATGCACGGATCTTATATCAGTCTCAGTAATTTTCACGCCGATTAATTTACCCATCTCAATGGAGAGGTGAATGAGATTTTCAGTCTTTTTCTCGGGCACATTTTGAATTTCCACGTTACAGTTGCGGGAAGCTTGATCGAGATCATCGAGCTTGGACTGAAGATGTTTCAGGTCAGCGCGAAGCTGGGTATTCTCCTGAGACAAGTCGGGCTGATTAAAAGATTTAGATGTACTTATTACTTGCTCCAGTTCCGTAATACGTTGCTCCGACTCCAGTAACCGCGTCTCTAGCCCTTCTATATCACTTTTAAATGATGACGATACTTCCCGAATTGCTGCATGGAGGTCGTCCCGCCACTTTTGTTGCCAACTTTCGAATTTTTCGTCGAAATACTGCATAAGCATTTGCGAGTTCATATTGAGAATTTGTGTCGGTGCACTGTTTTCTTTGGGGGAAGAAGACCCACTAAGCAATCCTTGTTTTTTAGACTTACATAATAGACATTTCCATTTAATTTTATTCATTGGAAGTATTTTTTTAAATTCAGTTTCTGATAAATTAGCACACTGATAATGTAAAAACATATCACATGAATTGCATTTTATCATATCTTTATCATTTATATTCTTCTTACACTTCCCGCAATCCATTGTTAATTTATATCAGGTAGAAACTAATTTTCCACAAAATTGGGCAAAATTTCTTAGTATGGCAACACTACGTCTCCCTAGTCCGTTCTCTTTGCACAAATATCATTCAGATATGACATATGCCAAATGCGAGTGACAGAAGGTGAAGGTGAAGGTCGTTCCAATTATAAATTATTATTCACCTACCTCCAATAAGATTAATAACGGCCAAAGCGTGAAATAAATCTTCTAGATTTTAGCCACAATACGGAGTCTAATCACTGATTATAGTTGTTCACTGTGTTCTTCAAAAGTACTACAAGTGATGTAACGGCAGTTATAATGATATAATCAAATTTGTGATTTTAAAAACGCTTCGACAATAGCAACAGGTATGTACCGTAAGAGTTTTGACAGATGATGAAAAGAAAAAAAAAAAAAAGCCCTTAGAATATTGTTCTAAATGTAACTAACCCATAATGTACGGAACACTGAACATTTAGTAATTAGTAGGCGTACTTAGAAGTATCCTATTGCAAGAATTCACTTACCTTCTTACGAGTGTATCGTGAAACTTGTAAGGTAAGTAGGTACTTGAAATCGATACGTAGCATTTTGATAAAATTTTACATACAATACTATGTAGTTTTCTTCCTACCTGGATTGGCGAGCTTTACTCGGTATAGGTATCTGTTATGCTATATTTCGCGGTACAACGGTTAAAGCTTAAAAAAAATATGTGTAGAGTTTTACGTAAAGCCGATTGTTTTACCCACATTATGATTTTATTATTCTTCCTACCAGGATTAGCGAGCTTTACTCGGTATAGGTATCTATAATAGTTCTGTATTTCGCGGTAGAACGGTTAAGCTTAAAAAATCATGAGTAGAGTTTTAGGTAGAGCCGATTGTTTTACCCACATTATGGATTTATTATTCTTCCTACCTGGATTAGCGAGCTTTACTCGGTAGGTATATGTACCTATCTATATTTCGCGTATAACGGTTTAAAATAATTACGTGTAGATTTTATGTAGAGCCGATTTTATTACCCACATTATCCTTTACCATATTTGAAAATGCCATAACCTGTTATAAGGATGTTAAAAACAAGCAATCATAGTCATAGGTACTATTATATATTCTGTGGTCATAGTTTTATATAAAAGTCAGAACCGAGAGGGAAACAGCGAAGTTTCTACAAACGCAAAGTAGATTAAAGCTTATAAAAATAACTGCGTTAAAAACTACCGACTTCAAATCTTTTTATTTATTACTTTTCCGTTTTTGAAGTCGGTTGTTTTTAACGCAGTTATTTTTATTTAATATTTTTTAGTGTATTTTTCAACATGAATCAAACGAGCCCAATCTCGATAAAATTGAGTCAATATATTACTGAGTTCCTATGGCCACCTTCCGATTCCATCATCAAATCAGCTCTATGTCATGATAAAGTTTCATCGCTATCCAATTGACATACGTAGAGGTATACAAAATTTCAGCTCAATCTGTTACCGGGAAGTGAATCAAAGTTACTTGCTACATTTCAAATTAAGTCATCGAGTACAGACAAAAATGCTCATAAAATAAAAACTACTGGGCCTATCCGAATAAAATTTTTATGGGACTAATTCGACACCATCTTGCATCGAACAAAAAAAGAATCACGTAAATCGGTTAAGAAACCTCGGAGTAATCGGTGTACATACATAAAAAAAATATACCGGCCGAATTGATAACCTCCTCCTTTTTTTGAAGTGGGTTAAATAGGGTACCTACGTCTATATCATGAAGCTATAAAATATCAACAAAAAATTGTCTTATAAATACGATACGCAATATACATAGGTATATATATGTTTAATAAAATTCATCAGTTCTATGTTAATATATTTCACATCTTATGAACTATTACTTAAGTAAATATTTAATTAAAATAAACGAACTTGCTTATTCGTTTGTTTAAAAGATGTCCTCGTGAACATATTGGGTATTGACCCTAGTTTCCTGCTTATGTAGGTACTTACAGGTCACTTAAAGGTCATAAGTTCGCATCCATACTCGTTAGTGTGAAATTTTTCGCATATTATACGAGGAAATAATTTAAACTGAAATTTTTAATTTCCTGTTGGCGAGAACATTGTACTGTAAACTTTAAAAAAATGTTGCCGATTTTAATATTAAATGGTATAATATTTATTTGGTTTATTCCTATTCAGACATAATTGCTTAAAATATTGATTTAAGTAGTTCAATAATTTAAAATTTAATAAATATGATTCATAATTAAGCTACAAGGACGGTGGTTTAATTTTAAAATATAATTTCTATAATCAAAGAGCGTTCAATTATTTAATATTGATGATGGTACATATTTGCGTTTGAAGCTGTATTATAAAAAGTTGACGAATAAATTACGTAAAGCAAACAATCACGGCAAGATAATTCTTTTAATATCGCTGTGAGAAGCTAATTGTGTAATTAATGAGGTAAACTTTGTTTTGCCACAAAATAAGAGGGTCATGGTCGAAGGGCTGGGTGAAAGGTAGTGACCATTCATTCTCACTTTGTGGTTAAGATATTCAAGATTAATTTGCGTGTTTCTACCTTGAAATACGACTTTTGCAAAGATAAATAATTAATCATCATTAAAGTGAAGGTTCATCATTTAAATTTTGGCACCAGATAGTAAATACAAATTAACTGTTTCTTGGAGTTATACTATGGACCAATATATATATTATTGGTCCATGGTTATACCACAGTATTACAATATTATTTCCTACAGTAAGGAATCGCCTTTGATGTCGCGCGATGCCGCCGCCAGCGTAGGTACTTACGCTGCCACACGAAAATACGCTAGGGTTGCAACAAATGGGAAATAAAACAATTTTGATTATTAATATTATGATGAAATCATTTATTCATATGTACATTCAAAATAATTGCGATTATTAAATCTGATGTAATTATTTGTTCATAAATATATAATTACAGATATTGCACTGCTAAATATTATTTACGTGGACTCTTTATTTTTGGATGTTCTTAATTGTATATTATACCATTTAACTAAGTAATGCATTCGCATTGGGATGTACAATCTGATTAGAAAATAATGAGGACAACATATACATAGCTTTGATTTTAATTCAACAGATACAATTAATACAATCTTTCTGAAATATTGTTTCCTTCTGGGATTTCAATGTAGATTTACATCCGTAAACGGAACAGTTTTTGCGCGTCATAATAGAATATGTAAGTACCTATGTATAATAAAATTATTACACAAAAAATACGACTGCGTCGTCCTTTCGCGATAGTTAATGCAAACTCAGCGTGATTGCATTAAGCGGCCCGCGTCGCCCGACCCCCCGCCAGTTCCCCTCCGTTTCTCTGCACAAGTACATTCGTCGCCATACTGTAGGATGGTAATACTGTGGTTATACTCAGTGCCGATTTATAGCCCACTAGGAATGTGCCTATTCACGTCTTATGATTAACGATGTTGACGTTCATTTTGTATTATAATAATTATCTACTCAATAAAATAGGTTTTTTGACCACGGCCACGCCGCGCCGCGCCGGTCAATCTCGTTATAGAGTAGTCAACTCGTATGCACATAAATATACTCTCTAATAACTACATAATATGTACATCTGCCTCTATGATGATTACAATTTATGAAGTTTCACAATACTATACTAGTACTATGTATAATATAAATCAATGTAGTGTTGGTATCAGGTCTGAGACTTTGTTTCTTCCGGTTTTGTGGAGAGTACTTCTTCACACATAATATGAGCAATGGAGGTAATTACTAAATGGCTCTGATCTTCAGATTGTACAATTAACCTTTCGTGCAATCACTGTATGGCGGACTGCTTTGTTAATATTTAGTAATTGCACAGATTTTATAGATTTACCTATATTATCAGTGGGTTGGCATTTAACTTAGGGCAAATCTTCGTTCTTCTTCCAACCGTACCATAATTTTTCCCTCTACAGAAGTACGGATTATAATAAAAAATATTTTCTATAAAATAGGTGACCGACATTCCTGGGATGGAGAGGTTCTACTCCAATTTCTAAAATGGAAAGGGCGTCAATTTCCTATCAAACACAAACCCATGGAGTTATAGAGCAATAACGCCAAAAACATCAATACACTTGAAAACCTCATCCATTTTTGGGAATGTCGGTTGACAAATTTAGTTGTGTGGTTGTGACTTAAAATCCATACTTAATATTATAAATGCGAAAGGAACTCTGTCTGTCTGTCTGTTACTCAATCACGCCTAAACCACCGAACCAATTTGCATGAAATTTGGTATGGAGATATTTTCATACCCGGGAAAGGACATAAGCTACCTTTTATTGCGAAATATGTACCACTGGCTAAGCCGGGGCGGACCACTAGTATTACATATAGGTAATTTAAATGCTAGAAATACGCATTTCACTGTCTGTTATTAAATGAACCCTTTGTCCACAGCCCTCAACACATACGCATGGGTGCTATTTATCTGCGGTCTGTTCATCCTACTAGCTCTATGTATATTGTATATAATAACGCTCCGATCGGCGCTAAGGCACTGGAGCGAAACTAAATTGAGTGTGGGAGTAATACTCGGAATATATCCTGTAAGTACATACTTTTTTATTTATAGAACGTATTAATTTTTCCTAGAGCTCTACATAATATGTAGTCGTGCTTGTCTGAAAAGTCACTGACGTTTATTGAGAGATCGACGGACAAACATTTAAATATTCGTAAAGTAAAATTTATATATTTTTGCGGAAAATTTGTGAAGTTTTTAACGTTTGGATGCACTTTTCAATTATTATAGAGTTAAAATTGTCTGTTATCTTTAGTTAATCGTCTCGCTCCGCCAAACGCTGCATAGGCATTGAATACGATTTGCGACGATAATTCACTTTAAAATCTTTAGCGTATTTTCGACAAAATTATTCCTAACTTTCAAGGATTAATTGAACTATAAATACATGAAACAAAATGCCCCTATTCCGTGATCAAAACCATTAAAGGGTCATTCTCAACAATAGGTACTTTTTATAAACCATCACCACCACGCACATTCTTTCAGGTTTTCTTTTTGTAATTTGGCTAATAAACTAATGTCATGCGAATTTTAAAATAATATGGGATTGTTTATGTTTAATGCTTATATCCATGGCACATTGCCATCCTAAAAATAAGTGTACCTACAGTTATCAGAGTTGCATAATCTATAAACGAACAGTACAACAGAGAGAACATGTATTATTGATTTCAACAAAAAAATCTTGTTTGTATTGATAAGATTAGCACTGTAATAGATACCAATACGGTGTCACAATTTTTGTTAAACACTGATATGAATATAATTTGATAGGTCAAACTTTAATCTGCTTTCGGTGAAACTTGGGGTTCCACCAACCTTCAGATTGCTTTATAAAATGATATGACTCATGATTTAACATAAACATAATATTTGA
>CAJQZN010032719.1:0-12632 GCA_907164685.1 Colias eurytheme
AATAAGCGAATGGTGAACGTCCGTCCGATCCGATGGTTGAAGCCGAGAGAGCGCGGTGTCTGACGTCTGGCACCGTCATCGCTAGCTGGCCTGTGATCCCTTCTCCGTCTTGCACCTCCATGACATCACTCTGACGTCACAGCTGAAAACGCTCCCTAGTGCCTATTCCACTAACTCAATTATATGACATGTTTATTTTATAAATCTAAAAGAAAAATATCTATATTATAATACAAATAATGAGACCAGAGACAGATTTAATTTTTATAGTGTTATGCTCCGTAACAATACATTGCATAACAATTTTTATTCAATCTCGACAAAATGAGAACCTACCTAAGTATTTTCTAAAAAATCCATACACAATTATTAACTCATGGACTCATTAACGCATTTAAAAAAGTACACCCATCTCTTTCCCTCGCATCACTAATTATTATCCGTCCTTATCATTCATTAGCTTTCATCGCAAAGGCCATTAATAATTTATTTCAAACGTTTCGACGTAAAAGTTGAGAAAATATCTGAAACGCTGAAATAATAGAATTTATTAAATGTTATTTTATGTTCCTTTTGATGTGGTACTGTTTTTATGAACTTGATTTTATTGTTAGATTGATTAGAATTGTAAAAAATGACAATAATTATTATTTACTAGGTCACGCTTTGTCTTCAAATTCAGAATCAAACTTAAACAAAACAAGACATCTTCAAGTACTTAGATTACAAAAAGTTCAAGTACTTCTCAAAATCAAACATATATTATTTTATTCAATAAGACTTCTTCTAGAAGCACTTTTAATCCGTCATAGCACAGTTTTACCATTTACCTTCGCTTTGTTTTGCTAAAAGCGAAAAAAGGGCGTTTAAAGTTATTTCTAGATTTTGGATTTTTTCTTCTTGTTATTATCATAAACCTGCAAAGACCTTCATGTAACATTCGACAAATCTGCATTGTGATATGGGATTATACATATTAATTAATATTATGTTCTATCACTATTAACGTATGTATAGGGGTCATTGAAATACTAAAAGACGACCCCATTGGGTCGTATTTTGTAAAATGTATTTAGATTTTTCGTGAGAATATATTTTTCTTTCAGCGCGGCGGTATCTCGAATCTTCGAAGATGGTTGCAATATATTATTGCTTTGTCATTGCTTATAATATAGTTATTCAATAGGTATATGTACTTTTTTCTTCAATTGATCAAAGCAACAACCATTTAACTTTTTAATTAAATATTTAGGCTTTTAACCGATTTGTTATTCCAAAATATAATATGATTGTTCTAAGAAAAGACAGCGTTCGTTAGAGCAAGAGCTTCACGTACAGTAAACTAAGTTCTTGCTAATAAAGTTTCTTTATCAAACATTGTAGACGTGCTTGTCGTGTCGAGACACACGGACCTAGAGAATGGCCAACATGGAATGGTAAATTTATTATTTTTTTAAGCTTTAGCTTTGAAAAGTTCGTTTTATCAAGTTGTAGAATAGTACTCGTTAATTAATAAAGTATGTAAAACATTTGTAAAAGCAGGCTTCTTTTAATTATTGCACTTTTGAGTTGTTTAATTATGAAGTCTCTAGGTACCTACATAATGTAGGTATTTGGTGATATTGGTAAACTTCAGAGCTGAAATTAAGCTCTGAAACTTTTGTAGATTCAAAATGCTGAATATTTTTACGTTTGAATAAACTTCGCTTCTTGAACACAATAAAAAATATGTAAATCTTATTATCTTGTTTTTCTACCTCATGGTCGCCTAGAAGATATTTCATCACAAGGGTAAAACTGCTGATAATGCTACATTATTATTGTGTATATGACTGTTTGTTTTCATTTCAGTTCAGTATAATACATTTAATAAAATGCAAAATAATGTTTCTTTATCTTTCTTTCACGTCACAACGGAGCGATTCCATGATTTTTGAGTTGAGAGTGAGTTATAAATACGTAAAACTTTTAGGTACTAGCTGTGCCCTGCGGTTTTACCCGCAGTGCTCCGCTCCTGTGCGTCTTAGCATGATGATATATAGCCTTCCTTATGGGCTATCCAAGACCGAGAATTTTTCAAATCGGATTAGTAGTTCTTGAGATAATCGCGTTCAAACAAACAAACTCTTTATAATATTATAAGTATAGATAATAATGAAACTGCTCGCTATTTTCCCAAGCAGTAAACCCTAAGCCGGTATGTAGCCACAATGCGGCAGTATTTCACACTATCTGCTTTATTTACTCGCTGCCAAACCGCTCCAATGGACACACAGTGCCAAGATATAGCGAAGCGAAGGTTATGCAACCTAGGCTTTACTATTTCAGGTAATTAAACTGTGCAATACGATGTTGAACTGAAAGACATATTTTGAAAAACATAATATGATAATTTGGAAAATCCTGTTTTTTTAAATCAGGTCGTTTAACTGTTTCAGGTAATGCATACAAAATCATATTGTATCGGGAAATCTTAACTTTATAAATGATAGTTTGTTTTGTTTTTAGTAGGTCGTAGGTTTTATAGGTATTTTTAGGTTATATCTGCGATGAAAGGTTGAGTTTATGTGGTCCTACAAACTGTTTCCATTCAGTGAAAGCCTTAACGAAATCGGTAGCTGTACCTAATATAACTACAAATAAGCAGACAAACAGACAATATAATTTTTTTTTTATTATTTTATCTGAATTTAAGTTTAATTGCCAATAGGTAATAGCACAGACTAATAATAATATACTACGTATGTAATAGGTACCAGTTGTTCATGTTCTACCTATTGGACATTTAAGCTAAATCAGTTAGCCATATTTTGTTCTCGTGACAAATATAAGTAATTTTTCAAATTCTATCTTCCCATAAAAATTCGTCAATTAAGCTTTAGTGCTTTTTTAGATGCGAAAAGCTAGAAACAGATATCTCACTATATTATTTACTTAAAATATTATTACAGCTGTACTTTTCGTATTTTTAAATAATTCGAGTTCTAAAAATATAAAGGCAAATGAAAGTCTCGACGTGAATAACTTTTAAATCTCAGAAACTCGTGACGGCGACTTTAAAAGGTTAAAACTTAACTTTTAGGACTTTCTAGTAGATCACATTTTCTCTTGTTATGTCTATTAATTGTACACAAATAAAAACAAATATTTAGATATATTGTTATTGTCTAATTACTGTAATCAATTGAATGATGTTTTAATAAATCAACAGATGAATATGAAGTTAATTTGTTTTTGTTTTAGTTCCTTTATTATTTTACATTTACATTACTTATGTTGCATGATATTATAAAGCAGTAAAAAAACTATTCTTTTTTCGTTATTATTTTATATTGTGTCACTTAAGATTTAATAGAATTTAGAAGAGAGTTTTTTATAGCAAGGATTAACATTTTAGTGCGTGAAAGGTCGTATATTGCCTTCAATTCAAAGCTAATATATGCGTTTCTTTTGAAAATAAATCACGAGCCTTCCACGCAATCGCCTCCCACCAAAAAAGCGGCTTATTCTGAATTAAAAAAAACGTGATTAATTTTTTTTATCGTAAAGTTATTCATAGTATATGTATTTCATATGTTGTTTTGTTTTCTTTTTAATTTGAGCCCTCAGTCGTTTTTGAAATCATCGGTTAAAATATGTTGTGAAGGCAAACAAAGGCAAAAAATATTGTATTTAAAGATAACTTTTCACTACATAATGTAAGTTTGTATGTTTGCAGCTGCTGACGTTTGAACAACTGGGGAGATTACTATTAACTAAAATAGATCAAACGTAGGTATTGGTTTTATTAACGCACAGTGCATTAATAAATAAGACTTTAGGTGCGTCTTTATATGTATTACCATGTTGCAGCTCTATCAATGAATACCATTAATGTTATTGATATCAAATCTTGAAGTTTACAACAATAAATCACTAAAGTTTAATGATAACGAACTATATATTTTAGACATCAATTAACAAATAAGCGAAAAATCTAAAAGCTTAAAAAAGGTTCACAGAATAAGGACGTCAGCGTAAAATATCGTCCTGTTCATCTTCAGGTAAAACCTTGGATAAGTTTGAGGATTTATTGCGATTGTAATCCCGCACAAAACTATACATGATATTATCTTTTTTCGGTGGGGTTAAAGGTCGGTGTAATCCGTTTTTAGTTAAAAGTAGGCTGGAGGAAGTTACTTTGAATATCTAAATAGATTTAAACATATTATAAATAAATTCAAATATATATAATGGTATTCTATCTAGATCTAGAATTGTCTACAACATAGGTCTTTTGTAAAAGAAAAGGAGAGGAAGATTTATTATCCAAAAACAAAAGGGAAAGAAAATGCAAGGAAATTTAATTGTACTGTGTAAAAATTCTTACTTGAATTTCATTTCAATAGTTTCTTAGTTGTTGTTTGTACTTTAAAATTGAGATTGACAATTAAGTCGATTAACATTATCAATTTCAATTGAGTTATTTACTATGTTGATAAATAATACTTAAATCTTCAATCACGAAAGACTATACGTTAAATAAAACCCAATTTTGTATTCGCAAACGAGTGCATTCCGCGAGTTTGGTAAAAAAAAGTTTGTACAAATTCAGAAGTTTGCTACAACTGAATTGACAAGCAGCTCCGCGCGAATTCAGTTTTGCGGTTATTTCAAAAGTTTTGCATACATTACGGTTTCTGTTATGATTAATTTGAAAAGTATTCATACAAATCGAACAATGATTTGGTTTTGAAGAGAGATCCCTTATAAGTAAACACTTTTATAATTTGTTGGGTAGCAGTTACAAAATTTGTCCGTCTATCTGTTTGTTCTGGCCAATTTTTGGAACGGGTGGACCGATTTTGATGGGATTTTCACTGACAGATAGCCGATGTATATACTTTTTAATTCTGATATTTTATAATGATAAGGACATTAAACCGCGGGACGCAGCTAACTGTAAATATAATCCAAGATCATAGCTGCGTAATTGCGTAGCAAACTCATCACTTTATTTTTCTGTAACGTAAAAGTAATTAAAACGTTTAGAACGAAAAATATACTTGAATTTAACTCAATCTTCCAAACTCCTTACATTGACGTTCTTTAAAGAATACATTACAGCGAACCACATCGCCAAATACAATTTACTAAACAAAAGTAGCAATGTACTAGCAACTCCTTGAAACTATCGTTCAACTTATTCCCGTCCTAGGTACTAGGGAATCAGAAATTCCGATAGTTCGTTTAGTATTCCAAGTGGGGCCACACCAGATGTTACCGACTTAATATAGAACTGGTGTGAAGATTTACATAGCCCTCGATGGGAGACAGTGTAAATCACGTGGCCTGAAAACGATAACATAATTGAGGGTAGTTAGAAAATTAGCTGTATCACTACGTAGTATAAAACAAAGTCGCTTTCTCTGTCCCTATGTCCCTTTGTATGCTTAAATCTTTAAAACTACGCAACGGATTTTGATGCGGTTTTTTTTTTATTACATAGAGTGATTCTCAACGAAGATTTTAGTATGTCATTTATTAGGTTTAAGACAAAGCGGGCGGAAAGCTAGTCAAATATAATTTTTAAACTTTTATCTACCATTTTGTCACAGTGAGGCAATACATTCTTATTTTTGCTAAATTGTCAAAGAGAGTTTGCTGTTTAGTTCATATTCATTTTTTTAACACGAACAAAAACATAGAAACTCAATCTTCTTTCTAGAAGAATTAAATAAATTCTTCTTTCTAGAAGAATTAAATAAATGTTTGAGAGTCTAAAAAAAGCTTTAGTAGATAGAAAATTGCAATGAAATTAAATTTTCCGGGCATTTTCCTTGCAAGCACATTTTTTACTTTTACTCTATATCAAAAGAACCCTATGGGGTAGATTTATCTGATTTTCCTAAGGCCAAGGGCATGACGTGTGCTTTGTCAGACTAAAATGTATCTTATTACCCTCTCTGTACGACCGAAACTATGATTTCGCAGTTATACGCTTCCTTTCAAAAACCGTTGGATGCCAAAGGACAAGTCCTTTTTAAAAAGTTTGAACTTAAAAATAAATATAACATACCTACACTAATATTATAATCTATATGTTATAGTCAAAGTCCGATACACAGTCTCTTCGCGGAAGGACTGGTTTATTCTAGGTTTGGCCAAAGCCATCAGGCAATCCCCGAAATACATTTCAATTTCGCCCTTTGCCTGAAGTATTTTTAGTCAAACCTAGAAGCTCCTAACTTTTCAGTCAAACGTCGAAAGTAAATTATTCTGTTTCGGTTTTGGCCTAGTCAATCCTAGAAGCGACTGCAATTCTCGGTCAAACGTTGATCTGAACATGTTTAAACAGGTTCATAATGTCTCTCGCGGACCGCGGTGTTCCTCTTGCTCTTCAAAATTATGCAAATGTAAAAGGTCTAATGTATTGTGCAATTCTAAATGTCATAATGCCTCACCATGCCAGAATAAAGATTAATTTTTCATTTTAATTACCTAAGAAATTATTAAAACAATTAACATTAATGCCTCACCACGTCAGAAAAATGATTAATTTGTCACTTTAATTACCTAAGAAATTATTAAAACAATTAACATTAAAGTTAATAATGCCTCACCATGTCAGAAAAATGATTAATTTTTCATTTTAATTACTTAAGAAATTATTAAAACAATAAACATGTTATTTAAAAATTTAAAAAATGTTATTTTTTTATACTTAATCTTATACAAACTAACCTCCGTATATTCCAAAGCATTTATTTATTTATTTTATATTTTATTGCATATCGTACAAAAGGCGGGCCTAATGCCACACGGCATTCTCTTAAAGCATCTCAAATATAAAAGTGAAAATCACGTAAGCTGACCAATCAGGTGTCAGAACTGGCAGAGTTAAGCGGTTCTTAAGACTTGAAAGCTGCTTAAATGATAAAATGCTTCCAAATATACGAAGATAAGACACTTCATACCTATATCGGAGTTTGACTCGTCAAACCCCGATTTAATAAAATTGTGTTTTGACGTTTGCCTGACCAAATTAGTCTCTCCCAGGTTTGACGAAAATTGTTTAGTCAAAGGCCGAAAATTTACATTTGTTTGGGCTTTGACTAAGTCATTCAGTCTGACCTGAGGATTGACCAGTCCAACCTAGGAGCGCCGGAGCTTCGGAGTTTGCCTATAACATATACACAGGTAAGAATTACATTACGAATATATATTTTTTAATTTCGTTATAAAGTCAAAAATTAGTACTGATTTAGAAAATTATTTTACAAATTCAAAGCTGTCTAATACCAGTACCAGACGGAATCAGGGCAAATGACTAGAATAACATACGCAAGTAATATAGCTTACTTATAAAAGGTTCTTCGATTACCATCTCTTACCTCTCTCGAACAATATAAAATATAAACAAAAAGGGCCATAAAACTCTTGCTAAAAGCCATTATTGATATCGCAAAGGGTTGAGATCATGTGTTTATCTTTTTATATATTTCAGCCAACAAGAGAGGCTATTACAAGCGAACCAAAGATATTTTGCGGCGAATAACTTCGCATTAACAGTAAATTGCGTCGCAAGGAGCGAAGCGGGGGCGGTACACTAGCGAGCAATTTAAAATAACACGTTTATGTTAAAACTATGTGTTCTAAGACATTTATTGAAATAGTACAACTATAACAAGGAAATAGAAATTAATGTGTGTTTCCTTTACGAAAATAATCTTATTTTATGATCATACAAATATTAAAACCAATGGATGGTATATTTTAAGTTCTTTCGTAGAGCCAGAATTTTATTTGTGTTTGATTTTTTCCATACGTAGGTATATGCCAGTTAATTTTACAGAAATTTTCGATAATCTTTTGCCATGTACCAAATGCTATTCAATATTAGAACTAATTTATTCAAAATGATTTTGTGATAGCCTACTGACACCTAGTTGTGCGTCAAAATCACATCCTTATAATAATTGTTATAAAACATAAGTGCATGTACTTACTTAATTAAAAACGAATTATATTTATACAAACAACGCAGCTAGTGCGCCCAGAATTCGAGAGAATCGAGATCGGTTTCGTATCTTCGTTCTGAAACTCTACATTTTGCAAACATGATAAAAAATATTGTAGATAACGCCTTACCAAGCATATACGAGCAATATAAAGATATTTGATTTAAAACTTGTTCCATATTTATGTCCGTCACTGCAACCTCGTAGGGTCAAGTGGGTCAACCCTCGATTACTACAATACGAGGGACATATTTACCCCGGGGACACTTATCTGCATTTGTTTGGATCTAAAGTCCCACTAGCTTAGTGTTAGGACGTGTGTGGATTTAGGAATTTTAGGGTTAACTTTTAGATCTAGTTAATGCGCGGGCTTTAGGGTTTTAACTGTTTTGAATAGATTTGTAATTAGCGTTTTACTATTAGATTAGTAAGCAAAATTGTTTGAATAATTAATAATACATACTTTGAATTAAATTTTGTTGTTACTTAATAGTTATATGTTGTTGTTACTTAATAGGTAGTAATTAATAACCTATTTCCGTCTCTAAATTTGGCCCTTTTCGATCTCTTTATTCTACATCTACATTAGATAATAAATTGGTTTGCAAAACGTGATTTTTATAAGAAATCAAAATAAACAATTGCAGTACTAATAAAATATTTAATGAAATTTTCGAAAACAAACAAAAATTTATAGGTATTTCAAACAGAAACTACCTGGAAAGAATAAAATTCCCATAAAAATACCACGATGTTATAAACTTTAGGAGATAAGAGAGCAATTTCTATAAAAATAAAAAATTACTAATGCATAACTACGCATTGAAAATATAGTTTTTTTTCATAAACCATTTGAAGGAATTGAATCCTTATTTTTAGGAAAATAAGGAACAAATTGGCTTGCACAGTTTTTGTTATGTTCCGCTTCGTCTTAAATCGGAAGTGTTCTATATCCAAAAGACATGGTAACTTATCGATTGCTACACGCTTTTGCTACGAAGAAAATTGTACCTTACTCCTTAAGCTTAAAGTATAGTTTTAATTATCTTTACACTCACATAAGACGTTATAAACATAGACTAACCGAATATCAAGGGATCTATGAAATAGAAAAAAGTGTGCTCTCAAATGTGGATTTTAATGCAACAGCTTTAGAACTTATTTTTAATTGAACAGCAGTGATAATAGATAATGCGAAATTAAGAGGCTAATTATATTTTGATATTTCATATTCGTACACGAAATAATGTACAGTGGCATGAATTGGGTCAAGCGTGTATCGGATTTAGTTCAAAAGATTAGTGCTTAAGTCCCAAGTACCCATATTGATTATGGGAAGCATCTCACTAACATTGTAAACGTCAAAAGTGAGGATGTTTGTCACTCTGTGACCTAAAAACCACTGAACGGATTTTGATGATAGGTACTTGGCTCTGCTGTAGCTTATGTACTTGAATTACACAGAAGCTATAGAAATACGGTTGTCCACTTAGATTTCCTTAGTGTCGTCCACGGGTTAAACCGCGCGGCACAGCTAGTTCTGACTTCTGAGCACTAAAAAATTATTTTTAAAATAAATACAAATTTGTATGTCCTAGATTACCTCTAAATTACCTCTTTTTAAACTCGCGTTAAAAACAGAGCACTAAATAGCATACATCCTGGCTAGTATGGAGTATGGACTATCACCTCCCCCCACAGGGAGTCTCCCCTCCATCACCATGTTTGATCATTTTAAACACAGCAATGTGTAATCCCATTGTTACGTATAATTTCTCTTTGTACGATTTAATTAAACCGGGATATGTCGCTTTCATTATTAATTGAGGAAACTTGCAACCAGAATGAAATAAAATATTTGAACATGCTGAAAATCTTTAATGAGGCGATATTTAAATAATGGCTTAATACCGATGTATTCTGCTATATTGGATTCCGTTAAACGCTCCGGCTGTGTTGATCTGGAATAAAGAGTTTAAAATATATTCATGTCACTTGAAAATAATGTAGCTTCCTTGTGAAAGTGTTTTCAAAATCGATTCAGGAATGTTTAAGTGTATTCATTGCATGATAGAAAAAAATAAAAATGAGCGTGTGTGCAGAGCACACGTGTCACAAGTAAAACTTCTTTGGAAAGTTTCAAAGATACAAAAATCGTCGCCTTACTCCATGACGTGACGGTATTGCCATGACGCGACCACGAAGTTTCACTTCAAAATTTGATTATCAAATCGACGAATCATATTGTAAAATTTCTAAGAACAAGCATTTTGCTTGGATTTTGTCGTGAATCTATATTGTATTCTGCTTATTTCTTTCAAAGAAGAATATCAAAAATTGTTTGATCCCCATTGACCCCCGAGCGCCCCGATCGGGGCGCGACACAATAGATTATCTATTGTGTCTGTGATTCCGGGGACTGATGGATTAATTAGATGTACTTTAAGATTTTCAGAATTCAGTCAATAGCTTTAAAATTGTAAACATTACGTAGGAGTAATTCTTTCACCAGAAGTATTCTTAATTACCGTTATATAATTAGAATTGTAAGAGGTTTCTGCCTTTATAAATACTAGGGTTGTAACGGAACTCCGCCTCCGCCTCCGTTACTGTGGAACTTCCGCAAAGAATTTAACCTCCGCCTCCGCATCCGCATCCGCAAAATTTATGCGGAGTCATATCGGAAGTCACATGGAAGTTTATTTACGATCACAAACAACGCGCAAGGACCGACGCTAGGCGACGCGGCCGCTCGGCTGCGTGTTTTCAAGTGAAATGGTCGAGAGTTTGCTGTCCTCTTCTCAACTCAACTTTACCTGACAGGTGTAACTGCACAGGCAAACCTGTCAAGTACACCCTAGCGTGTATGGCCAGCTTTAAGCCGCGGGAACACGGCCAAGTGGGAGGTGGGAGTGTGAGTGAATGAATAACAGGAATCAACTTGTCAAAGCGTTCGGTACCGCGTAGTTGCAATTGAGCCGTGATTGTTTTAAGTAATTTTGTGCGTAACTATTAGTTATTGTTATTTAAATAACGTAATGAAGCCGAAAACTAGTGAAATTTAGCAGTACTTTGTAGAAGTAGACGATAATTATAAATTTTCCCAACAAATTTCACCTCCGCCTCCGCCTCCGTTAACCTCCGCATCCGCGGAGGCGATCCTCTTCACCTCCGCATCCGCCTCCGCCTCCGCTAAGTAGGCCTCCGTTACAACCCTAATAAATACCATGCAGCGTAAATGTTTATTTTAAGTCGCAGCATCAGAAAATAGTTACTTTACGTTCGTTTTCGTCTGTTCTCTAACTTCCAAACTAATATCTATAAATTATATTTTTCTGTGTAAAATGACTATGACTGATATATTATAAAAACTACTTACCTTTATCACTTAGGGGTATGAAAAATTGATATTATGGTTGATTCTCAGACCCACCCGATATGCACAGAAAATTTCATGAGAATCGGTCCAGCCGTTTTGGAGGAGTATGGTAACTAACATTGTGAGTTGTGACACGGGAATTTTATAAATATTAAACAATATATTATATATAATTGATTTAAAAGTCGAAGAAATCTTACTGTAATCGTTAATCCTATAAGTATTTAGAGTGCACATAGTATACCAAATATACTGAAGAACAACAGCACAACAGACAAAATAAGCTTCAATTTTAAAAGCCACGTGTGTTTTTCACCCCTTTAAAAAGAGCACAAAATAATATTCCAGCCTTATTTTCCAATAACTAACGGCAGTTCTAAAGCGATTGTGGCCAATCCTGCCCAACGATACCGAAAAACGAATTTTAGTTCTATTTTTGTGCTCCCAAAGTATATTTTTCGGTGACAAAACATTGAACTATTGACACGCGTAAAGGGGAAATTGAAGGGGCCAAATTACAGCGCTGTAGTGAACAATAATTGGATAATCTGCGAATTTGAATCTCAAAGCGAATGAAAGGCATTGACAGTTTGATAGATTCCACGTTAAAATAACGTTCACCACAAAAAGAGGCTTCAAAAAGATAGATCAGAGAGTTAGTAGCTTAACCTAGCAAATGATTTTCGGTCTGGACTTGTCATTAAAATAACAAATACCTATACAATAAAATAAAAAAATGGTTAAATTTATTGATATTCTGTGGTTTTTTTATGAACCACAGATACCAAAATATTCGTAATCGTATTGTAAATTCCATAATTTATATGTATTTAAAGTTAGGTAAATAGCAACTTAAACATGCTTATGGGATGAAGGAATAACATTCGTATTATCTTGTGGTGCTTTTATGCGCTTTCAAAATGGCCTATATCCGTGGAGAGATCCTTAATAAATAGGAATATGCTGTTAAAACGAGTAGCATCATTATAATATTAAAATGATACGCGAATAAACCTAACTATTTTTATAATGATAAAAAAACCATATATTCGAGGATGGAATTAAAACTGTTGCCATGTCTGTTTATTAAGTTGTGAATAGTTCACACTGGTTAATAAATTATACATAATTAGGTGTGTAGAATGTAGATATAGAGCAGGCTCCAAGGAGATGTTCGTTTGCATAAACAGCGGACCTAAATCTGATTTCTGATATATATTGTATAGATCCCAGACATCCTATAGACAGATGTT
>CAJQZN010032726.1:0-21123 GCA_907164685.1 Colias eurytheme
TCATGTATTATTTCCAGATCTATCTTCGCCATAAAGTCAAGAACAGGTGACAAAGGGTAGAGACCTTTCGAAGAACATAAGATCTGCACTCCGCCAACAGAAGCAAAATTTTACTAACACGGTGGATTAATTAGTCATGGAAAATTGCGAAAAATTATATCACTTTCGTTGATCATATCACGCCGCCCTAAGCATGGTCAACATAAGAGAACGATTTTTGCAATAAGTTGTTTTAACAGTTTAAGTATGTGCAATGTCAAACCAAAAATGTCATTAACTTTGAGAAATTTTACTCCCTAAAATATGGACTTTTGGCTCAAATCCGGAGAAACTTTGTATGTTTACAATTCTATTTATATTAGATTTAGGTATTTTAACTTTTGTATGAGACCATCAGAGAAGTCACAAAACATTTATTTATAAGTTAAATGGTGCTAATATTAGGCTCACTAATGTGTGACACCAAATTAAGACTCATTCATATTGTGAGAATGTTTTGTTATATTTTATTTTTAAGCAAGCATTATTTATACAAATCAAATTTTATTACTGCCATTAGTAATTTAACTTGAATGGTAGGAAATACATAACATGTAAGCAAGATATTCAACAGTGTTGCAAGGAATAATCATACAAATTATTTATTTATTCAATAGATTGCCACACCTTGCCCGCATCTATTTATTATCATTTGAATATCATTTTATATAATCGTTTGTGAGAGTATTTTTGGTTGAGTACTCTAAATAAATGATCTGCCATATTTTAGTCTTTTAATAATGACTGTGTTGTTAATTCAACCAATTATATTATTATGAGGAAGAAGTGGGATGTAGGCTAAGAATGAATTATGTGCCCAAAAAGTATACTAACTCGAATGTACAGCTAAATTAATAAAGAGCTCTTAAAACAAAAATTATTTTATTTATCAACAACCAAACCTATTATAATATTACAATCTATTACTAAGTTCAAAAGATAACATACAGGTCTACACTATGTGCTCTCATAAATAGGTTACATTGCATTTGTCTTTATATTTATTTATTCTAAATTATTGCAATTTCAGAAATATACTGATAATTCAGAGACCTGAAGCTTATATAATGCTATATCATATAAATAAAAGTAACTTTTTGTCTTAATTTAATTTGTGAAATGATTAACAGTCTTCAAGGCTGAAAATCTGTTAATATTGAATTGTACCAAGCATCAATTTCAGATCATAATTGATAAACATATTTTCTGTATTTATGCTCCTTCTTTCTTAGATTCTTCTGCTGTGAGTAACGCACTTTTGATCCCAACTTTTTTCAACTCTTCGACTAGTTCCCCTGACTGATGCATTTGCAACATAATATCACATCCTCCGACAAATTCTCCATTTATAAATACTTGAGGAATTGTTGGCCAGTTGGAATAATCTTTAATACCTGTAAAAAATGATATCATCAAAACCTCTTATCCTAAACAGGAAAAAAAGTCCTTATTTGTTATATGAAAGTCATTGTAAATTGCTTTTCACTATGAATTTACTGAACTGGTGTTAAATATATTGATACAGAAAAAGTTTTGAAGACGAGGACTTCTTGCTCAATACTCATAGAATCTATGATATAGATAATAATTTATACAATGCTGATTATTAAAAAATCCCTAATAAAAAAGAGATAGCTTGATAATTATTGATAGCCAAAACCTATCAAAATATGCAAAAATAAATAAATCAAAAACCATTGATTCATAAAAGGGAAGCTATATGCAATAGGTATTGTATTATCACTACATATATGTACATTTGCTATTATTTTGATATGTAAATGTAAAAACATAACCTTTTACAATCAATGATATGATCCGCCTCGTGATCGAATTTTTTCTATTCTTTATAAATTTATATTTATAAAGCATTTGAATGCCATAAAACCAAAAATATAAATTCATCTGATATGATTAATTATGTAGCTGAATAACATTCAGAGCTTGACTAATAGAACTGGTTCCCATTAATTTAACTATGATAAAAAATACTCTAAATTACTTAATTAATATATGGCGCATATTATATAACATTAAATAATAATATATCTTCTACAACTAACCTTGCCTAAGATTTTCGTCAGATAAAACATCATGACTTTCATAGGGAACAGCATGCATTCTCATAATTTGTACAACGGCATTACTAAATCCACATCTGGGAGCATCTGGAACTCCTTTCATAAATACCACAACTTTGTTATTCTTTACTATTTTATCAATTTTCTCGTTCACAGCAGCATCCGCAAGAAGCCGACTTGTTATTTTAAAAGTATTGTTATAAATTGGGTAAATGCTTCTCCTTAATATGGAATTCATGATGAATATTTTTGTAAATATACAGGACACTGAAAAATGATAAAAATTACACTTGATTATGTATGAAAAAGTTAATTTTTTTTAATTATTTCACAATTATTCACACAGTAAATTTACCTCAAATCTCAAATTTTTTTTTAATCTGTCAAATGTCAATTGTCATATTCTGAGTTCTGACAAAAGTGACGGATCCTAAACAGAAGAATCAAAAAACTCGAGAAAAGAAGAAATTAATGTAATGTAATGTGCCTGAGTATCTATCGCACCCAAAAATTTTAAAGAATGATTTAAAAACATTTTGAAATAATTGAGTTTTATTCTTTCACTAAATCATATAGTTTTAAATTTTTTAATCTGTATTATGTTTTATGTTTTATCTGTATTAAAAGCTGTCGCTCTCGCTTGAGCCTTGACGCCTTGTCATTTCACATTTGGTGATTTGATTTGTAAATTGTTTCGCTTTACGATTGTGTGGACCGTTTTCGTGACTGTTATCGTTTATCCTATAGTTAATTTATACAAAATAAAGAAAAATTACGAGTAATGGAAAACGCAGAGGAAGTGTTTCAATTCTTAGAAGAATTCTCCAAACGTAAGCCAAAAATAATACCACAAGAATTGAATGATTATTTGGAGTATGTAGCTCGTACCGGAGACCCCGTATATCAATGGTCTCTAGTTAAAAGTTTATTCAAAGAAAAGTTATTAAATGTAATAACAGATTTTCATGAATCCACACCTAGTGTCGATATTCCACCATGTCCTAACGTGGATCCATTCAACTATGATATTATGAAAAATAGTCTCATTGAACGTCTTGATTCATTCACATCAGCACCTTTTACGGTACAAAGGATATGTGAACTACTTACGTGTCCGCGGAAACAATACAACCGAGTCGATAAGTTTATGAGAGCCATTGAAAAAAATATCTTAGTCGTAAGCACAAGAGAGCCTGGTCCACAGAGACATCAAGAACCGGAAAATGGCGAAGCAATGGAACCCATGGTAAATGGCTCTGACAACAATTCTGAATATAATGTTGATGTTGAAATGGAAGACATATCTTGGAAAGAAAATGCTGAATCTAGGCAGGAGTCAGAACCTCAGCCAAGTTCATCTGACGCTCATATTTCAGTAGACGATTTAGAAGCGAGATTGCAGGCTAAGCAAAATGAATCTAGCACACAAGACAAACAAACAACTGAATATGAATCTGTTACTCCACCAGAACTTAACGTAGTTGAAAATAATGAGGAACCCTTACAAGAAGAGAAATCTGAAGAAATACATAGCCCTCCTTTAAGTGACGAAAAAGAAAACAATACTGTAATAGTAACGGAGAAAAATCAAGAGCAAAAGATTGATGTAGAAATGAATGAAGCATCTACCCCTCCTGGTCCATTAGTCATTCCAGATATCAAGGTAGATGATGCAGAAATGACAGAACAAAAGTTACATGAACAAGCCCAGGCTGCAGATAATATTGAACCAATTAAAACTACCAATGAAGTTGTAGAAGGTAATTCTATAATTGACGAAAAATCAACTGATGAAAGTAGCTCAGATGCTAGCACAAAGGATGAGAATGAACCTAAAAATATATCAGAAGCTTCCTCCTCTAGTGAAGAGAGCTCATCCTCAAGTGATAACGTAGATGGAAACAGTAATTCTCCAAAATCTCAAACTGAAGTTACACCAGAGAAACAGGTTTCACAAGATGATAAGGAAAATAATGACAGTGAAAATGCAACATCTGAAGTTATTGATACACCTGCTGTAACAATTCAGTCTGAGAACTATTCCATAACAGATGTCAATTCAGAAATACCACAAGCACCTACTGATATTGCAAATAAGGAAGAACAAGTTACACCAGAAAGTAGTCAAGAAGACCTTAAGGAAGAAATTAAAAAAGACGTAACTGAAATTGATAATGAAACAAAGACAGAAACTCCATCATCTTAGGCATAATTAATTTATAATGTTACAAATTGAACTGACCTTACTTGAGGTGTCTGAATTATTATCAAGATGTAAGATAAATAAATAAGTTATTTCAAAGTGATGGCCAATGATAAAAGCCCCACTTAATTTTCTTATTCGTAGATAAGCAATATGCACCCTTTTTGTATGTATTTATAAGTTTAAACAACAATTTATGTGACAAAGGGATCTCCATTATTTGTATTCTAGAATGATTGAGATAAGTTATGATGTAATAAATGAATGATTTGTAGACGGTTTGTTTTATTTTAATATATAGCTAATTTATTTATTTATGGCAATTTTTTTATTTATTCCCAATTTAATTTATTTATTCCCAATCCTACAAACATAAAACTTAATTCTAAACTTATCACTATGTCCTTAACTCTAGGAACCTCTTATTCCTAGAGTTAAGGTTATTCTTCTCCTATCATTCCTATCCCTGACACAAAAAATCATATATTGATGCAGAATTGAAGAATGAGTACAGCAGCTAATGTAATGCTATACAATAATAAACTTTCCTACATAATTTCTCCTTCACTCTTAGGCGCTGACTCCACGAGCGAGAGAATCGCGACGAGTCCGCCCTTATATCGTCGGACAATCTCCACGAACGAGCGATAATTCCGCCGCGTATCGTCGCGAGTCGTAACGGAATCGCAGCGTTTCCGCGGCGACTCGTAACGGTATCGCCACGTTTCCTTGAAGAGAACTACGAGAAGACCAGAGGCAACGCTGAAATGCGTTTGACAGCGCGCCCGCTGCGCGATCGTCGGGAGCGCGTGGCGGGCCCGCTGCTAGTCGCGGCGGGCTAGCGACGATGTAATGACGTTTCGCGCGCTCATTGCCACTCGTCGCATCGCGGCGATAATATCGCCGTGTGGAGACGGTTCCATAGAGAGTGTATAGAAATACGTGGCACGACGATAATATCGCCGCGATTCTCTCGCTCGTGGAGTCAGCGCCTTATAATAACAAGTATTCTTTTAGTTTTTTGTTCACATGTACCAATTTCATAGCCCCAGAGGCCCTTTTCAAAAATTATTACATGCATACTTGCATCAAATTGTGTAGATACAACCTATACTTAGTGACCTTAATGTATACTATACTCGATTGTGTTTAGCTACACTACACATGAAAATAGCTGATTAGCTGACTTGTGCAAGGAACTTGTATGCAGTGTAACTTTAACTGACATAAATGGGTGTTTTTTCACCAAAGATATGCGTAGCGAGGAATAAATAATTAAAAGAACCAATCATATCGTTTCTCGCCTCGATCAGTACAGCTCTGGTGGTGGCTCAGCCGTGCTAGATTTTTTGCGCATGCAAAACAAGCGAAACATGTACTATGTGAGGTGTGTTTATTACCTAGTTCTATAATTTTGAGCAATAGAAGAAATAGGGTGCTTTTTCACACATAATGTGCGAAGAATGTGTTTGTAGTATCGCCTCAAATTAAATGATTCAACCTTCAAACTAAATGATGCGATATGAGCCTTTGTGAATAAGTCCTATCCTATACTAATATTATAAATGCGTAAGTTTGTGAGGATGTGTGTGTTTGTTACTCTTTCAAGCAAATACTACTGAACCGATTACAATGAAATTTAGCACACATATAGAGGGTAACGTGGATAAACACATAGGATAGGTTTTATACCGGAAATCCCACGGGAACGGGAACTATGCGAGTTTTCTTTGAAAACGCGGGCGGAAATCTAGTACGTAGTTGTATAAAAGGGAAAGGTTTACTTATTAAAAAAGAAACAAGTAACAACAATAAAATTTTATTTTCAATAAACAATATCTCAAATACTTCATAAGATATATATTTGTATCAAAATTAATAAAAATATAACTTCCTACTTATGTTACCTAATAAAACTATTCACTTACAACTAGGTATTTAACTAAAATATATCAAAGCACCGCGGTCTTTATTAAAAATCGATTCACAAATTTACTTATGACCTTTTACCTTATAGTAAAAATTTGTGTTGATTGAAGGCTCTTCGTAATAATGGAATTTATTCTGTAGTTTAACATTATAGAAATTTAAATTTAAGTATTATTTTATAACGTTAGTAAATGTTCTGGATATTAACTTATTTTTTATCAGAGTAGCCTTTATGATTTAGTCTTGTATAATGTATACCATATTATAAATTTATTTTTTGACCGCTTTCAATTTGGGATAACTACATCTATGAAACTCACATACATCAGACCATACCACAATAAAATATACAATAATCTGTTTAATTAGTCGCCTCTTTTACAAGTTGATCAGAAAACATCTCGAAATAATTTACAAATGGTTTTCATTACATTCACGCGGTATGCTAACATCATACACTATGTTGTAATTAAGTACAAACAAAGCAAATTTATCTATTACATCTATTTTTTTCTTCCTAAAACTTTCAGTTCATTTCGCATGATTTTACCGGCTGCGTTTCGCGGTATTGCGTCTAGAAACGCGACGCCGCCCTCTAAGTGTTTGTATTTGGTCAGTTTATTAGCGACTATGTCGTAAACTTGTTTCTCTGTGAGTTTATGGTTCGGTTTCAGAACGACGAACGCTTTGGGCACTTCTCCCGCCAACGCGTCGGGCATGCCGACTACAGCGACATCTGCCACTTCTGGTTGTTCCATTATGATACTCTCGATTTCAGTTGGTGATACCTAGAAAAATAAAATATTACTTTTAAAATTACATTTTATTACTTTTAAATTAGGGGAATTATATTGCTGAGACAATTTCGTAAAAGTACCAATTTGTCTCAATTATTTCATTTATCCATGCAACACACAAAATGTGTGTGTAAATAACTAATAAATACTTTTATTAAAAACAGTAGGTACATTTTTATCAAAGATGTATGTGAAACTTAAGGTAAAAATATTATGTAACAGAATATTAACTATTAACCTGGTTTCCTTTAACTTTGATGAGCTCCTTAGTCCTATCGACGATAAAGAAATAATGATCCTTGTCGTAGAAAGCAACATCACCAGTATGGAGCCACCCGTCGCTGTCCACTGTTTCTTTTGTGGCTTTCTCGTTGTTCCAGTAACCTTTCATTACCTGCAATGGAAAATAATTTTTGATTTATTTAGAAATAAAGTTGTTTACAGCGGATTTAAAAAAAAAGTATTTTTTTCTGTGATGGCAATTTAAATTTAAATGTAACTAAACGAGTAAAATTTTAAAATAATTTATTTAGTTTTTTTTACATATAAAATACTTTAAATTGTAACTACTTATCTAGTTATTTGAAAAAAATCTAGTTTAAAAACATTATTTAGAAGATGTTTACCATTTTTAATCCATCAGGCCCCGGAATCACAGACACAATAGAAAATCTATTGTATCGCGGCCGGATCTGGCCGTTCGGGGCTCAATGGGTTAAGAACCTAGTTGTATTTTCTTAATTTACTAGAACTATTATATATTTTTACGTGAAAATTTTCGTAAATAATATCAAAAAAACCTCACCTGCGGTCCCTTCAACCACAACTCCCCAGACTCATGTGGCCCCAGGGCCTCACCCGTAGCAAGAGACACGATCCGCGCCTGTGTGGACGGCACGAGTTGGCCCACGGAACCGATCTTATCGTACGGGTATATGTATGGGGTTAATAGCGTTACGGGGGAACTTTCTGTCATACCGTAACCTGGAAATCGAAAAAAAATGTACGTATTATAATAAATAAATATAAATAAATAAATATTATGGGACATTATTACACAAATCGACCTAGTCCCACAGTAAGCTCAATTATTAAGGCTTGTGTTGTGGGTACTAGGCGACGATAAATATAATACATATTTAATAAATACATATATAGATAATAACACCCGGACCCAAGAACAAATAATTGAGTTCATCACACCAATATTTGCCCTGACCGGGGATCGAATCCGGGACCGTCGGCTCAGTAGGCAGTTACTTTACCACTGCGCCAACCGCGTCGTCAATAATAATATGTATAATCGTGATTATGAGCTACATTTTTTAAAATGCATACTTACATACTCAAATTGAAAATGTAAGAGAAGATTAAATTGAACTTTTGAATGCATTTTATAAATCATCGAATATGAAAAAAATATTGAATATTGTGTTTTATAGGTAGAAATACTAAATATTACTAGCTGCCTCAGCAGACGCTGTTCTGCCCTATTGACCCTTTACCGTGTATTCAGTCCACAATAACCTTCCTTGGACTTTACTATAAATATAATAAAATAGCCAAATTAGTGTTACGCCGTTAGTGTCTTACGCTAATAAGACTACAAACAGAAAAATACAATACCTTGCAACAACTTAATCTGTTCCTTAGTCTTTTCGCATTTAAGTAGAAATTTCTCTAGCATGCTGTCCGTAGTTGGAGCAGCTCCTACCATTATGGTTTCTATGGATTGCAAATATTCCTTTTTCACAGCTGGATGTGTTGCCAGAAAGGCTAAAAGTGATGGCACTACGAATAACGTCGTTGGTTTATATTCTACTAAACACTTGATATAGTCATCTGGTGTGAATCTGAAAGAAAAAACATTTATTATATATCGTAATACCTACTAATTTTTATTCATATTTAGTCAGTATTATTGTCATGGAAACGATTTATTTTAAGATTGTTAGATTTAGCTTTTTATTAGTGGAAGAATATTATAGAATAAACTACGCATTTCTCTTCTCATCATTTAACGTGTCTTTACGCTGTAATACAAATTCGCTAAGATGTGATTGAAATATCTATACATATAATAAAATCGTAGGAAAGTCAAAACTGTACATTGAATATTTTTTTAAAAGAATACATAATCCATGATCTATAATCGATATAGAAGCCAAAAATATAGTTTTTAGAATTTTTGTCTGTTTGTCTGTTTGTCTGTTTGTCTGTATGTTTGTCCGAGCTAATCTCGAAAAGTACTGCATAGATTGACTTCAAATTTTGCATGAATATTACTAACAGGTCGTGTGAGGTTTTTTTAAACATAATATCATGCTATCACCTCCGGGGGAGGAGCTGTGAACCTTTACTTTTCTTACGTATTCCGTGAACTACGACAGCGTACAATCTAAAGACTCATGTTTAAATGTTGTTTTTGAGTAAGCCATGCTATTATCTAGCTTTACACTATAAAAACTACGTCATTTACGTTATTTGGGCAGAGAAACTGTTTAATGAATCTTAGTACTATAAAGACAAATTTGATTCAGCGCCATCTATGAGATTTCGTAAAAATCAAATCAATTTACATGTTAACACTACCTACTGAACACAATGTTAAAAATTAATAATTTAAATATAATTATGTTATTTATTTATTTAACTCTTTAACCCA
This sequence comes from Colias eurytheme, assembly GCA_907164685.1. Classification (NCBI taxonomy): domain Eukaryota; kingdom Metazoa; phylum Arthropoda; class Insecta; order Lepidoptera; family Pieridae; genus Colias; species Colias eurytheme. Next base: position 9,715 of record CAJQZN010032726.1, read on the forward strand.
TAATAAATCTTCCCTTCCCTATAAGGTGCGCTTAATTCGTGTGAATATACTACATTTTTAAAAGTGAGGGTAGATGTGTATTATTTTAAGTCAAACTAGACACCATTACAGTTAATCTAATAATGATTGTGTTCATTGGTTACATTTTTAAAAATCTTCGTGTTTTAATAATTCGATCACGAGGCGGGACTCTAATACAAAAAGGTTAGTTCGTTGATAATTATTATTCCTTCATCATTTACATGTTGTTAGTAAAAATATACTTTGACTGTTAATACTTTTGTTCAGTATTTATCTGTATGATTATTGCTTGGTAATTAATATATTTTCATGTCGTATACCTAATTATATACATAAGTGTGATGTGAAACTAGCTGGATTTATTTTTACACACTCACAATCTTATATTTTGTGTTAATGTTAAAATAGTATTAATAGTGTAAATCATAATATTTTTTCAAAGTTAAAAATATTTCCTTTTTTCTGATGGTGTTGCCATCGAATTAAACCGCGCTGTCGCGGTCGTTTCGTTCACAAAAAGTCATGTTATTAGGACAGAATATGTAGCCGCCTCAACTTACGGAAACGAGAGTAACCTACGTTGTCTGTTAGTTATTGTATAGTCGAATTTAACGTTACATGGAAATTGGAATCTAAATATATGTATACCTACTTATATTAAATCTGTAGAGGTCAATTCTGCACATGAAATATATTTCCTAAATAACTATCACGAGGTGATTAGAGATCGACATCGACGTCAAAAATGTTTGTCCGTCTGTCTGTCTGTATAACCGTTATAGAAACAAAAACTACTCGACGGATTTAAACGAAACTTGGTACAATTATTTTTCATATTCGTGAGCAGAGCAGCAACTCCATTTTTAAGCTTTCGTCGCGTGTGCGTTCTTAATGCGTGTATCTTAATGGTTAAAGCTACACAGAAATCAAGTATGAAAGAAATGTTCTCCATATTATATAAAAAATATCTCCCGACATCATAAATGTCTATCTTTTATGGTTGAGCTTAGGAGTTCAAAGCTTTCTGATTATATTTGTCTACTAGCTGTCCCCGCGACTTCGTTCGCGTGGAATAGTGACTATGGGACCTATGACCATGGGCTCAGGGTGGGGCAACAATAAAAAATCATTTTTATTTTCATGCTCCCACTCCCGCGCCCACTCGCACTCCCACGCCATATGCCACGTTCAGTCCCAATCCCACGCCCACGCCCACTCCCCTTCACAATTAGTACCTACCAGATCAAAGCCAGGGTAAGCGCCCCACCCAGCCCCACCGTGGCTACGCCCATGCTGAATTACTACTTAACATACAATTATTGAGTAAATACGTACAACCATACTGTACTGTTGTACTACCATAAATAATTAAAAGAATTGTTATTAAAATTTCTTACTAAACTGAGCTAAAAAACTTACGTACCAAATTATTAAAGAAAATCAAGAAATGAAATGCCTAACCTATACCAAATAGTTACTACATATTGTAATTAAAAATTATGATTAGTATATAATATCGAAAATCAAAAAAGAAATGCCTAACTAATTCTACGTAAAATTTCTTTTAAATTATGTCATATTATTTTTTAGGAACCAGGGGGGGGAGAGGAGCAAATTCTATTTCCTTCCTTTCTTAAACGGATGTTTTTAATAATCTATGGTGTAGCCAGTAGCCACTGATCAGCTTAATCGATACTCAGTTTTTATCAAATCCAGAAACAAATCCAAATTAGATCTTTCCTGTCTCACGCACGTAACTAAAGGCTAAAGAGAGAGAGAGCACGTAACTAAACCGTTTAGACGAAGAAAAGTGTATAGAAAAAGGAATAAATAATTTCATAAACTTCCCGACGATCTTTAAAAATAAATTATAACTTTCATTTTTTTCATTCCCACTTTTACCCCTATGTAGGTATAATAAGTGGATGAACCAATTTTGATACACTTTATCTAAGAACCAGGCGTCGGAAAATATTCTGCCTAACAAAAAAAACCGCATCTAATTCGGTTTACCTGTTAGCCAGCTACGGTGCCATAGACAGACACACACACACACACAGAAATACATAGCGGTCAAACACATAACACCAGTCTTTTTGCGTCGGGGGTTAAAAATATAATACGACATAATTTAAAGGACATTTTATGTGGAAAATTTACCTATACACCAGGGTAGATAATTTTTGAAACAAAAAAAAATCGCAGTAGGATGAAACCCATTAGAAAAGGATATGATAAAAATGTAAGGAAAAATAAATTACGGTCAATCGGAGTTCGGGAAGTGGGAGGGGGGGAGCTTTTAAGAGAAAAAAATGGTTTCTCTCGATTTCTCGATAATAATAACACCTGCTAATTTTTTTCTACATATTTTAATTGTACAGACATCACTTTTCCACAATTTTATTATATGTATTGATGATGATGGTTGAGATTATAACACTCTTAGTCCGTTTTAATTTTTATTCACCCGCATCAGTGCCACCTAAAAAATCTTTATATATCGAAATTCGAGCAAAGTTAAGAAAATGAGAAATAAGAGTTCTCAAGGATCGTTAGAGATAAGAGGCTTACTATTGACCGAAAACAACATGTGTTATGCCGAACCTGAAACCGCTTCACAACGAGAATTGCGGCTCACAGCTGACCGCGAACGGCATGTACTATCCTGTGAGACCGAAACCTTTACTGAGGGTATATATAACGTCTCACAGCTGATCGCAAATGGCATATTGTACTATCCCGTGAGACCGAAACCCTCACTGAGAGGGAATTACGTCTCACAGCTGATCACGATCGTCATATTTTATCTCGAGAATTCTGAAACTTTTACTCAATATGAAGACCGTTTGACAAATAATAGGGTGCACCATAATATTATTCGATCTCTCGAAGATGAACATGAGCATAAGCAATGACTAGAGTAGGGACGCGAATATTACCATTATTTGAGACAAGAACGATTAATAAGTTTGTTTAATGAAAGATTAAGAATTGAAACTATTGGTCTCTTTAAACGGACGAATAGCGAGAGGCCCGTCTTATTGCAAACAGATTTCGACATAGTCTTAATGACTTAGAGGTAAACATAGAAGATCAATCTACAAATTCGGTGGTGTGGTCCGACAAAATAATATAAAAGTGGGTTTGCTTATAACCTCACAATTGATTACAGATCATCTTCTGTATAGGCGATATTAACGTAGTATGTTCTTTTTGTAATGCTTTAAAGTGGAGTAAGGAGTCGGCTTTCGTTTGAAGATACGCCGGAACCTTTGAAATCACTACTTTTAAGTTTTAGAGGAACATGTGCAATCTAAACAGTTCTTAGACAATATTAGCTCTTATAGTATTGCGTTTTAAATGATCCTTTGGTGCTCAACAATTATTAGATGCTCCTTTCATTCTTACTTTTAAGATACAAGGTCAAGTTTATCATTTGATAGGATCCCTTTTGCCTGAAGGCCAACCTAAGTTTCTTTAAATATATTTTGTATTCGACTACGACGAATAATCGAATACAAGAAATCAATATTTCTCGAATTTAAAACTGAACTCATTTCACAATTTTAGAACATGTTAATTCATCAGGTTAATCCGTATATATGCGTTTTAAATCGACATTAGAAGCTTTTCCTCAAGATGGTGATATTAATATAAAATTGGTATAAATGCCGATAGACGGAAGTCTATCAGCACTCAGGAATTCCCTGAGCGTGTTATAACGCCCAGGCCGCAGTATTACAATTTTTCCTACAGTAGGGCGACGAATGTATTTTCGCATAGCAACGGAGGGGAACTCGTGGGGGGTAAAGTGACGCGGGACACAAACATGTTTAGTTTGTGGTACCGAGCGCGAAAGAAAGTCGTCGTGTTTTTAGTAAAGTTACTATGTAAACTAACGTAATTTATTACTTAGGTACATATTCTATAATGGTGCGCTCAAACTGTTAATCTACATTTAATTTAGATTATTATTTTAATTACTAAGAAATGTAGAATTTAAATCACATTCATTCATGTTTTCCTCAGATATTCGATATCTATGATTTTCGATGATTTTAAGATTTTCTTATCAGAGTATTCAATTTTAATGTAGTTAAATTTTATAAGAGACAATTAAGAACATTCAAAAATAAAGTGTCACGTAGGTATTTTTTTTAAACGACGAATGACGAAAAACGACCGAATCGCGGACGAAGTCGCGGGCAACAGCTAGTGAACAATAGAAATCAAAGATCGACATCCTTGTATTGAAGTTTTTTTTGTAATCAATTCTGTGAACTGCACTTAGTTCATTTTCATCGTAATAAATTACAGAAATACTGAAAAAACATATAATTAACATACATACTACGTATTAGTTCAATAAAGATAACGTTTTATTAAACCATTTTACAAAAATAGGATTCATATATCATTTTATTGGAATTTCATGTAACAATAAATAAAATTTAATACCTATTAAGTTTGGTAATATCGGAAACTATTTCAGTTATATCTACATAAATGCAGCGAACGTTTGCATATTTAGTTATGCTATAAATATAAATTTATAAAGAAAATAAAAAATTCGATCACGAGGCGGGTTCGAACCCGCGTCCTTGTCGCCAATCCGGGGTGGACGCTTGACCAAAAGCTTGCTATCTTTTATATTTATAAAACACTAGCTGTGTTCCGCGGTTTCACCCGCATTGTTCCACTCCTGTTGGTCTTAGCGTGATGATATATAGCCTATAGCCTTCGCCCTTCCTCGATACATGGGTTACCTAACACCGAAATAATTTTTCAAATCGGACCAGTAGTTCCTGAGATTAGCGTGTTCAAACAAACAAACAAACAAACAAACTCTTCAGCTTTATAACGTTAGTATAGAATATTTGAATGCCATAAAACCAAAAAATAACAAATTCAATGCGATAAATTGCTATAATAGTTTTTATTTACTTACTTAGGTATAGATACAATGTGGTATCCTAGGACTAGGTTATAGTTCAAAATACCGTTGAAACCATAGATATGGAAGAACGGTGGAACTGTTAAAATACAATCTCCTTTACCTGAAAATATGAGTTATGTATTAATTTTCCGAATAATTAACATTTTTTAAATTATATTCTTTAAACTTTGAGGTTATATACTGGTGGTTTGTTGACGAGTTTCAAACTCATTGATGACATTGCAAAACGCAATGTCCCATAAAATTAACAACGTATGCAAAATATCATAATTTTTCAGTAATAAGTACCTAACTCTAGAATCAACGATCATAAAAATGACATTAAAGTCTACCACTAATCCGAGCTCCAAAAAAATAAAATAAAAATTACCTTTCTCCCCATCATACTTCATGAACTTAGCGACTTGTACTTGCTTCAAGTTGCTAACCAAGTTCTTATGTGTAAGCATCACACCCTTTGGCAGGCCAGTAGTTCCACTAGAATATGGTATTAAACATACGTCATCTGCATTCACTGTTGGAAGATCTGCTTCGTGATCCGCCATTAAAAGAGAACGGAGACCATATACATCTGAAAAAAAAATTGGTTGTCTGTAAAGTCGGTTTACTGACGATAGTTGAACATGACAACGTCCGATTGTGCTTCTTTGTCGCTCGTTCCGCGCTCTCGCTTGCACTTTAGGCCACATGGAACGCCTCAGAGCGAGGTAACGCCACATGAGTCATGTTTTTTCGTGCATGCAGCCGGCTCTATCGAATTATAAGACGTTGTCACGTCAAAAATCATTTTAATAATTAATAGTGGGTGTTTAAATAGTCTGAATAAACTAGGGGTCTTTTATAAGTGAACTTATTGCTTATACTCTTTGGTTCTTTTATTCTTGATGATCAGCGAGGTCAGTTTAAAATAGCATACAACCTTAAGTCATAACTATCTTTAATGAAATATTTCCCCACTTAAAAAATATAATACTTATAAGGAAAGCATAGCATAAAACATGTTAATTACGAAGTATAAAAATATGAATTCTATTAGCCAAAGTACTTTTAGTCCTTACCTTTAGTTTTATCATCCTCCCCACCCACCCAGATGGTGCCTTTGTAATCTTTGAGAGACTTGCTAACTTCTAGCGCGACAGGCATAAACATTTCTATCGTAGCAATCGCCTTTACATTGCAATCCATGAATTGGCGACGAACTTCATCTGTATGAAAATATAATAATTAAAATAGAAAGTTAGAATAAAACATTTATAAGATTATGTGTCTAGTATAGCGATAGATTACCATCTAATTACCATGCACGTTTTCGGTTTAGAATTTTCACGTTAATTTAAAAATGTAAACATAAAAAACAAGAAACAAATGAAATGAACAGTATTTTTTCAAATCAAAAGTATTTGTGTAAAAATTGTCTATTTTTACACAAATACTTTTATTTTAATAGATAAGTAATAGAATAGATAAGTAATAGATTTATCAGTTGGATAAGCATTGTAATCCGGTGTTCTAGGCATTCGCCCACGCGGCTCGCTCTAATGATAGTGTGTCTCCATTAGGTAGTAGGTACACGTATATTTACTAACTTTACAATATTATGAACGGCTACCTAATCTTTAAAGAATACTATTACTATTATTATTACTACTAGCATGGTACTAGTACTATTTTATAGAAGACAATGTTTCACTATTTTCATAAAGTATGGTCATGTCGAAGTTAAAAAATCTAAATATGTGATAGGCATTTCATTTTGTAAGGAAGGAACCTGTTCTTATATCATCGGTTTATCTAGATCTTATTTAAAAAATTCTAAATATAGAAGTACCTAGTTATTCAACTAGAATCTAGATATTTCTTTTTTGTATAATAAATATAAGTATCTCATTTTAGAGCAAGTTATGTGCAATTATAAGATTTAAGTAAGCATTGTTTTTCCCATAAACCATTATTAAAAACGTTAAACTTAAACAGGCGTATACCATAATTGTTCAGTGTACACAAATTAATTGTGTGGAACCTACCTTTACTATATAAAATGACCTTTGAACATGTCGTCGGATCAACGAGCTCACATTGTTATTTATGTTTAAAGAAATAATTATATAAAATTACCCACTCCGTGTTACCTACAATCCGGTCTGTGTGTTTGTACTTTGTCCCCACAATCAGTATCGTCTCTACCCATATAACTACATATACACTTAAATATTCAATAAACTTTTGCAAATGGTAATGTAAAAATGTAATTAAATTTACACCCAAGTGCTATTAGATAATTCGAACACTAGGCACTAACTCGCACTAGTTTACGTTTTCGTTTAAACCTTACAATCTCGTACAAGCTTTTTATTTCTACTCACCAGGTGTGTACAGTGGGTTAGCAAAAGTAACCACCAAGCCGGCTCTCATAGCACCATGTATAAGCACCACAAACTCCGGTATGTTGGGTAGGATGAGACCGATTCGTTCTCCAGACGCCATCTTCAAATGGCCGGCGAGAGCATTCGCACATCGCTCTATCATCAGCCTCATCATCCCATATTCGTAAGAGCGGCCTGATGCACCGCAAGTCTGAAGAAGGAATAGATGTTAACTTTGAAATATATTTTTTTTTTCATATAAAAGTCGTTATTATAAAAACTAAAAAGTGAACACCTTTTATGTATATGGTGACTGGTAACATAATTTATCTTCTGTGGTTTGCATTCTAATAATTATTTCCTTCAGCCATATTAAGCACAAAAAATAAACATCATGACAGATTAATAATATACGAGTATATTATGGAGTTAGCAAGATTTATCATTTATGGTGGTGGTAGTACCTAAGTATAAATGTGTGGTGGCATTGAAAATAAAATTGATTGATTAATTAGCCATATACGTTTAAATGTTGCGCATAAATTGCACGGTTTTAAATATAAATGGTTTATAAACTGCCTGTTACTTAGGTGCATAGTGCATACCCTAAATATTTTTTTTATTTGTAGCAACTTTACGCGGGCTATCTCGATGAAAATGTAACTATCTCCTACAGCTATTTAAATAGTCTCGTAGGCCGTAGCTGTAGTAATAAAAGGTGTAAATATGTACAATATGAAAAGCAAGCTAGCAAGCAATATGTATTAGGAACCTATGTAGTTCTAGAATCTAGGTAGGTCCAGATTTAACCAAAAAATAAACTAGAACAAATTTTTTTGTGACTCAATTATGGAGTTTAAATTATTTCCTAAAGTTCAGTAATCATTCCTAAGGTACCTATCCATTTATGAAAGTCGTCTGTATGACATTAGTTAAGTACAGCCTTAAATGTAGTTTGTTATAAAAAATAGTTGCGATCAAAGTCCAAGCTTGAGCAAGTCTAGACACAAATAATACTAGAACCAGTTAGCTCAATCTTGGTATGAACTACATTTTAGGTCATCTATTTCACGATCATTCATATACTTCGTTTGACTAGTATTAACGCCTAGTTACCTAACTGTATAGATAATGAATGATAACAATATGATTACCAGGACTAGGTAAGTATTTGTATTGCGCTTTAACACACGTGCACAGTTTATTGTCAAGAACTTGCGTAACTTATCAATGATCACGATTTTACTATTAAAAATATGGCACTGTTTAGTTTAATCTACTAGCGATATCTACGCGATTATAGATCTAATTTAAATTGGTATAAGATATCTTACTGAATGAACTTTTTAGGCAAAGGTTTTCGTTGCTGCCGGGTCGTAGCTGAAGTCTGAGAATGCCTTTACCTATTTATTAAGTTTTTTTTTTTAATATAGTTTGAGTTAAGTTGAAGCGAAATTAAATCTCAAAGAATATATTTGTTAGCGACTTGATCAACGCATAGACTGCACTGCACTGCACTGCACTAAGGACACCTTATAAAGTTATATTTTTATTTTCTAATGATTATCCAGACTTGTTTCTAAATTAAATATCCTTGATTACAAAATATCTGATTTTGAAATTTTCTCACAATAAGTATATATATCTTAATAAACGAATTTACTCAAATCCTTTTATAGAAAAATGGATTAATTTTTATCAATTTAATAACGTTACAGTTTTCGGATGTTTGATTCGATGTTCATCAATTTAGAAAATAATTATCAAACAAATTAATTATCTATATTTTACGTCATATAAATAAACAACCGCAAGCACGTATTTCGAACTCGCAAGACTTTTGGCACATCGATGAAGACGGCACCATTGAAGTTTATTTATAAACAAGTTTCAAAGATCAAAGTTTACCCTTTCTTTTAAATCGTCAATAAGTATTCACTTTCTTAAACTAATGTTGGCATGGGTGCATTATTGTAATGAAATAATCGTCATTCACTCGTTTTGTTTTAGACTCAAAGTTCAATGTTAAGTATTTTTAATTCAGAAGATTCCCTACACAACACGCGCGTTGAAATAGACATGGTATTTTGAACTTTGTACTGTCAGCAACTAATGGCACAAAACAATTAATAAACTAGGCAGGTAATTAGAGATTTTATCATGAATTTATATTTCAGCATTTCATTAGAATCTATGATTTTTACTGTTTTTTTTTAACATCAATTTGCTCAATTAAGTTTGCAATTTTTAAACTTCAAAATTAAATATAGGTACCTACTAGATAAATAGAGACTTATACCTAAATTGATAATAAATTTTAAATTGAAACAATGCAAATGGTATAATAAACAATAAAAAATATAAAAATAATTATTAGTTACCATTATCATAGTTACTGTATAGTTAAATCACGCGAACGAAATAATTTTTACTCACCACGCAAGGCATATCCGGCCATAGTTCAAAATCCCTAAAAACGAATTCCGGCAAGGTTTCGTTACCCACTTCAATATCTCCATACAGAGAAGTTAGAACATTATTTTTCAATGCAGGTGCAGTCTGTGTAGCCAAACACCTTGATAAATTTTTCACTACATTATTGGTTTTAATATGGCAATTATCATTTTGGGCTGTTAAATTTTTAAGGATTTGGCGCGCAATTTTCCCGCGCAAAATTTTCAGAGAAGACATTTCGCGGTGTATGTTTACCCGCGAAGGAACAACGCGTGAATGTTTCTGGCTATAATGTTGGCGCGTGAGTCGGCCTACGACGACTGACGTCTGCCTCTCACAGGGCAAGGTCCACTTTACTATTTTATTACTATTTAAATAAATGCATCATGTAGTGCCGACTGTTATTGTTTTCATTTTGTCCTCTGATAACAGGTGTATGAGACATCTTCTTATCTTATATCTTATCAACATACAAAAATTTCTTACATTATAGAATTATGAATTAAATACCTACGTTATAAACCCATATAAATTAATTACATATAAAAGAGAGAATGGGTACATAATATCAACACTGTAATTCCTGTCCCTATACGAAAATGGAGACATCGAATTACATTGGGACTTAGAACACACACACAAATCTGATACTACTTGTGTATATTACATTTGTATCATTTTATACCACCCTACAATCTACATATTTTTCAAACTTATTCTTTTTCATTCTTAGGTATTTTAATTATAATTAAATATATTTTTTTAATTTAATTATAATTAATTTTAAAGCACAATATAGTGCTAAGTATATAAATTTTATTGCATTTAAAAGAACAAATCGTAATATAAAATAAGTAGTCATGCAATAACTAGGGCTAGTAATAATCAATCATTTTAAGGTCATCCAACAGCTTTATCATCTAATCATCATAATTGCTCGTAGTTTATTGTTATCTAAGCGTATTAATTAATATAACACTCAATGAATGAGTCTTTTTAGTAAATAATGCTATGTTATAAGACTTACCTAAGTATCGAAACCGCAAGTTGATTGCAATCTGAAAATATACAAAAATATTAAGATGTGTTAGGAAGGTATATAAATGTCGTGGTCATATCGTAGATTTGATCATTTCATGATATGAGTGGCCATTTCACGAAATGGTCGCATATCGTGAAATGGCCAATTTAGTTTGGCCACATCATGATGTGGTTTGGGCAGATCAATGATAAGAAATCGTTTTACGATATGGCCAATTAACGCACGGTTTTTTCATGAAATGATCAAAATTATTTGATCATATCGTAAAATAGTTACATTAATCGTTGGTAGAGGCGCTGCAAGCTCTGTGTTTATGTGATAAGATGGCGGCCGCTGGCGAAAATTAAATTATTCGCAGTTAAAAACTTCATAATTCGTTTAATAACAATATTATGAAGAAAGTCATAGCAAAGAATTTACGACGAAGAGGTACGAGTACTATGGAAAATGTGGATATCTTATATGTATTTAAGAAAAAATGCGACTTAAATAAAATAATTTAAGAAACTACTACTAAGTATATTGTTATAATTGTTTGTTTTTTAAAAAGCGATCCGCTTCTGGCACTCGCC
>CAJQZN010032728.1:0-21918 GCA_907164685.1 Colias eurytheme
ATTAAATATTTATCGAGTGAAAAACGACATACTTAAACATAATTAACAGATTATAAAAAAAAATCTTACCTAAATGCGCAATGTACACATGTATACGGCCTTACGTCGGTATGAGTGCGAATATGTTTTTTCAACATCGACGGTTTTTTACAACGTATTCCACATTCTGAACACACATAGCGCCCTCTTCCGCGACCCCGGACGTACGTGTATTCTTCATTGCTTTCAAAACCTCCAGTTAGTTCTTTTTTTGTTGTCATAGAACAATCCATTGAATTTATTTTATTATCTTCTCTTTTTGTATCAATTGCCATCATTGCCTGAAATTTAAGACGAAAATCTTTAATGTACAATTTAAATTATAAAATACTTTTTGTACTTGATTTGAATATCCAAAGTATCAATACCAATACGATAACATAGTTGCAATTATATAACTAGCTTTCGCTGATTTAGGCACCAATAGTAGGTATCGCTTTGTTACATAAATAAAGCCATAATAACTTGTAATTGCACAACTACGCAAATCATCATACTGTCATAATATGCAAAACATACCTGTTTATTGTCCTTCAAATTTTTATTCCATTGTGATGAATGAGTCAATATGAGATCCTGTTTAATCACAGCGACAGCCACGTTTTGCGGTCGATGACGTGAGTCATATAAAGACATAGCAGACGATGCTGACAATCCCAATGGGTCTGGCGTCAACTCAGATAATAACTGTAAACATTCAATCATTGAAATAAATCATTACCTCAATTTGAACAAATACTATCGTTAATTGCAAGACAATAATAATTACCTGCCAATTACTATACATCGAGAGAAAATGTTGATTCGGGACGTAGGTTGGTTGTGGCCGATTTATTGTGCAATAGAATACTTTAGTTGAACATTTAAGTCCTAAGTAAGTATATGCATTGCCATTTAAATAAAGCTGTCCGTATGCTTTAGCAGGACGCGGTGTTTCTGGTGAAACTAGTGGCATGGTGTTAGCATTAGGAGTTATACCATGGTGCCTTTTGGGTGTAAATGTACCCGGTTTTAATGGTAGAGTAGATGGTCTTAAAAATTTTGGTTTTCTATCTTCAGATGCCGATGAGGCAGTTAAATTCTTTTGGAAATAAGATGTTTCTGACCTCTCATTGTGTAAAGACACAGCTGAAGTATCTTGGGCATTTGTATTTCTTTGTACTTCAGATGAGCTTTGGATTTGATTATTGTATATTTCCGCCTTTGTGATTATATTTTCGAAATTAAAAGGTTTAATTTCATTATCTGAATATTTTTCGACAATTTTGTTTGAATTACTATATTCTTTGCTCTTACTTTTATTCAATAAATAATTACTATTCTCTTTAAGAACTGGTATTCTACTTCCATCGGCACTACGTTTTAGGGGATTATCTTGTTTTGTAATTGTGGTTCTTACATTAGGGGAAAAATTTCTTGAAGTAATTATGGGCTCATCAACATTTTTTACAGTAATTATTGGCACGCTATTTATAGTTTGCATTTCAATGTTTATGGTATCTTTATGATCATATTTAACTGTATCAGGCATTGACAATCGAAGTTTCGAATTCCTCGAACTAAATCCTTTATCATAATTTACAACGCAATTCTTATTTGTAACAGGGCTTTGTGTAATGTCTTGAACTCCGTCCATAGATTTTAGGGTACCCTTGAAGATATCATTGCCTTTATGCTGTGCATTTGGGGTTCCTACAAAGATACCAGTTGTATTTGGCCCTGGTATTCCGGGCACGTGTGGAATAAGTTTTCCTCCATGCAAAATAGTTGTTGCACCATTAGGCGAGGATGAAGGGCTTAGGGGGGGTAATGTCAATGGATTATAAGCTGTAATTGCGCTGAGCGGTGGGAACTGAAAATGGCTTATGTCGTGCATATTTAATATACCACTTTGCATACTCGGCGTAGATACTGAAATTCTTGGTGTTTGGGGAGTACTCATATTTTCCTTAGGTGTCGGTGGATTATGAACTATAGTCCCGCCTGAATGTAAACCCGATCTAACAACAACACTGCTGGCTTCTGAGTCGCTTGCAAACTTAGATGGAGAAAGATTTTGTTGGATCATTATTGGTGATAATTGATTCTTACTAGGTTCTATTCGTAAGGTCGTCGTGCTTCCGGAATGATCAACAATTTTAACTTCTCCACCAAACATTTGAAGAGAAGTTGAATTGTGCCTCATTTGCATTTCATCGATAGCTCTTAATGTCGCAGTTGTAGAATCAATGCATCTTATTTTAGGTTGTGTATATAAATCCAGAGAACGTGGAGATACATTTTCTATCAGCCGTGGGCTATAAGTATCCGACCTACTATCCAATCTTCTTTTCGGACTGGAGTCTTTACTTCTCATTCTTAGGCTTTCATTTAATCTATTAAATTCAGTGGGTAATCTAGAGTCGACAAGACGTGTATTTCCAAGAAGCGGACCGGGAGATGGTAATGGCGCTATAATGTCACTTTCCGGTTTTATTATAACAAGATTCTCTGGTTTGTTCCTTAAAGGCGGCGATTTAGAAGAAATGGTACATCTTGTAGCTTGGTTGTTTTGATTTTCAGGCAATCTAACATTTATGGAGTTGCTCCTAACATACACGTTTTCTGGCCGTGTATTTTTTAAGTCTTTGTGAGGAATAGAAACGTTATTAGATAAATTTCCTTTGCAGTAATAAAGTCTATGAATCTCCAAATTATCTGCACTTCGGTACATTATCTGACAGAGAGGGCAGATAAACACAGGTCCAATACTATCTTCTATTTCACCCATTAAGGAGTTTATGCCATTCGCTTTTGTTTTTAATAGGAGATCTTTTATAATAGAGCCTTCTGGATTTAGAGGATGCTTAATTTCATCAGTATGTGTAAAACTTTCAGAGTGCGATCTTTTTCTGACTAGACTATCCATTTCATAAGTATTTTTTGTTAAATTTAATGGTGTTATTTCTTGTTTTATTTCTCGTTCGCTATGAAATTGCTTACTTTCTGCTATTTGTTTAATCTTATTATATTTTTTTTGTAAAGGTGTTTCAATAACATCAACAATGGCTTCATTATCTGATATAATTTTTGAGATATGTTCTGTAAGAAAGTCAGCATTTGATGAAATAGTTTTCTTTATCTTATCTTTTTCATCATTTCCTTGATTAAATGCACCGCTGAACTTCGGCTTATAAATTGTTTTTAATTTATTATCACTGTACGTAGAAGAAACACCCATTAAATTACTTAAACCATCGTTGGTCAATTCAGGCGAAGAGAATTCATTATTTCTTGTATTTTCAATACGAATTATTGAAGCATCTGATCCTGTGTCTGAGAGTGATGTAGGTGGGATGGATGTATCACTTTCAGAATCTCCAGATAAATCCTCATCATTTAGGCAATTGGATATATCGGCGCCCTGTAGACGTAAAGCGTGTGTTCTCGATCTTCTGTGTTTATATAAATTTGATTTTGTTTTAAAGGCAAAACCACATGGTACACAAGGATAAGGTCTTTCATTCGTGTGAGCTCTGATATGTTTTTGGAGAACAGAAGGCTTGGCACATGATAATTTACAATACGGGCATATATATCGCCCTGACACTCCACTGCAAGCATCTTTGCTAAAATCATTTTCATAGTTCTCAGTCTTTTTAAAAAATTCCTCTGAATAACTGGTTTTACCAGATACTTGAATATTATTTACATCACTTAACCTACTATTTTCATATTTAAAATTAGTTTGTACATTGTTTTCGACTTTCATAATTTGATTGTCGTATATATCTTTAATTTTTTCAATTTCTGGGTGTGCAGCTGCAATACTTCCATTAGGTATTGAAGTACAGCTAGCTGACTGGATGTTATTGTCCCTTTGGACATTTTCATCGCTTTTTGGTAAGCTTACTGGAAGCACTGAAATGGTCGAAGCCATTTTTTTGAACTTCTTATGGAGATAGCTATGATCATTGTTGTTTGAAAAATTGGAATCAAGACGTTTCTCCTGGGTCAACGGCATCTTAACCGCGACTTGTATACCTGAAAGTTAAAAAAAATGTTTTCGTAAAAGAAATGTTCTACTAAGTCGTAATGATTAATTAATACGTCCCTATGAAACGGAGCAATCTGGTTTTTATTTTATGTGTTAAGTTAGTATAACAATAACCATAAAACGTCGGTTCGAGAATATGTTATGAATCGCTAACTACTATCAAACAAAGTATTTGCGGGGAGGAGCAGACTCAAGGCGCATGTGCCGTGCTGTTGAGTCTATTAGTATACTATGTGACATCATCATGACGTAGGTAGGTACAAACGCGCTAGCGGACGAGGATATCCCCAGTCTTTATAATACGTGTTACGCAAGCCAAGTTTTTGTAATGCCAATTTGGTACTTATTTCGTATTTCTTATTAATAGAAACTTGAAATATAATTGTAAATGTTGTATTATACGTAAATTTTACTTTAACTTTAGGTATGTATTTTCATAATTTAAGACTCAAACATATTTAATAATTTCGTATGTAAGTAAGTACATGTAATATGTACATTGATCGACACTATCGCCAATGTTTGGTTCAAATAAGGCATGCAAGTGTAATGCGAACAAGTGCGATGAGAGAATGTTTAAAACAGAAATGTGAGTGTATCTAGACATAAAGTCAATGCATGTAGTAGTGCGAATAGCGACCTCGCTTGCGCTCACTCGTGGCATTTGTGGACGGCTGCGTTACTGCGTTCCAAGAAGGCGTTACAATTTCTGAGAACCGGAGACAAGCAAGCCGCTCCACTAGTTTATAACGAGCGAGCAAATAAGCGCAGTACGCACTACGCACACAGATGTAAATCGGCTGTTTCACCGGGGATCAGTGTACCTACCGAGTATCTAGGTACTTATGTTACTGCTAGGGTGCGTTTTTATTGCAAAGTTGTAAATATAGTGAAGAATGGTATCTTGAATTTATACATTATTTACTACTTCCGTTTATATAAATACGAATTGCATTTATCAGGTATTAAAAACGTAAAACTGGAATTATTAATTATTTAAAAAGCAATCAACATAATAAGAACCAAAACATTAGCAGGGTTGTTAGAAACAAAGGAATCCCAGCGAGCGACCGCTACCCGCCGGCCTGGCGCCAAGCCAGGCGGCCCTGGCGACGCCTGTCCCCTGGTCGCCGCCAGCACGCCGCCGCACTTTACCTATCTCTCACAAAATACTCCTACACTAACTACCATACACGTAAACCTATCTTATCTAAGCTTTGATAACGTTCGGCAATGATGTGTTTTATCTAAAATTGACTTTAGGTTACTAGGAATTAATTTTCATTTCTGCAAATTTTACATTCTAATTGATTGCTTACTCGTTAAATGTCCATTACCTTGCATGATTTATTCATAAAATTCATTACAAATGTGACAATCACGCAGGAACTTGGCTTGCATATTAACAAAAAAATAACCATCGTATTAAAGAGCAATAAAAAATAGAATTAGGTATCTATTCTTATTTTACATTCTATGTTTATTTTCATATGTTTATAATATTATCACAATGTTAGCAAAAATTTATAAGATTACCGGATTTACTATTGGTATTGTGTTAACAAGCAAGTCCTTGACCCATCGATCGACCGACTGTCAGATGAAACAGTATGAACACACGAGTTCAATCTTCCAAAATGTTATTGTAAATGTAGGTGCTCCTCATATAGAGAACAGACAATAATAACATGATAATATAATTCTTACCGGCCGCGGAATTATGAATCAGTCCACCATTATATTATGAATTTGATATCATTTGTTTACGCCTCCTGAACATATGTCAACAAGTCCGATAGGCTGCATTTCACCCGCGCACAAGTGAATCATCGTTAATAATTGCGCGACGATCCACGCCACCACACACACATAAACACACCTTTTATGTTGTCACACGCGTTTAACCCGAGCACGATCGGCTAAACCACTCTCTTTTTCGAATGAAACAATTACTATGTAAAGTACACTCTGTTAGCGAATTATATTTGTGACTATATCGGATGAACGCACATTCCAGAAACGAGCGACGCACGTTACCGCGCCGCAGATGACTGTTCAACTGTTTTTAGTTGTACTTTGTCGTTAGTTCGTTTCGTTCCGTTCGGCTGTACAATCCGTACCCCTCACCGCCCGCACACCTCCACCTCTACGGCTGCGAGTTGCGCCCGTTGTGACTTGTGAGAAGTGATTCATGGCGCGTTGTATCTATCTCATTCCTTCACAACAACCGGATCGGTCGCTCTTTGTAAATTAAAAGTATACGTAATACGTGTATAAGCACGGACTTTAACACTACGTTTTTAGAAAATAATTGAATTTTGAAAGTTGCAGTAATATTGTTTATTTGAAAATAAATTAAATATCAATAAACCATCTTGAAGTATAATAATTAAAATTACCTAAGTATAACCACAGTATACTGTATAACACCTAAGTATAACTTAGCTACGCCTTTTTTTTTATAGTGGGGAAATCTTCCAAAGATACCCACAGCCCCCGGGGAAGGAGCCGTGGGACGGTGGGTTATGTCGAACTTAGCTACGCCTGTCGCCTACGTGTCAAGTACACGTAAGTTACGATAATTATTATTTGTTTTTTAATTCACACTAAGTTTATATTTTTACGCACAACACATATAGGTAAATTACATAATAATTTTCGAAAATAAATTATGTATGTAAGTATACCTTACTGTCCCTAACGACACAAGGACATAATATCATATCATAAGATACGTACGTACCTACTAAAACCTATACTTACGAAGTAACTATTCTCTAATCTGTGCCTATACTAACTAGGTATCCGAGTACCCTATACCCAGAGAACAAAAATCACGATGTAAATACAAAATAATTTTTATGCAGCATTGATTTCGTAACGGTTGCGTTCGACTAAAACGGGTATTGGCTTCGTTTGACTTAGTTTATTGAACAATCTCCGCAGTCCGTACTATCATAGTTAATTAATAATAATTGAACATCATTAAAAATTTAAGGGCCAGTCTTAGTCAAATTCAAATTACATTTGAATGCGTGTTCCTAATAAAGTGAGAGAAATGAATTAACTACACTCTGTAAGAAACGTTTTGTAATTACAAACTTTAACCGATATTCGATAGGTATTTTCCTATATTTAACTTATCGCGTGAACTCTCTATCGCCACAGACCTCCTTATCGAATTTCTGTACGAAGTACCATACCTACATACTTATTTCGTTCAAAGACAAATAAGTCTGGTGTCATTTCGATCATTAATCGTGGTGTTTAGTTAATAAACTGTGATAATTCTGTGGAGAAACTCCTCGACACTCATGTCACATTCGAATGTATAAACATTTATTATTTGCAATGATAATTGTAAGCGCTTATCAGAAGTGCGGAGGCGATGACGCACGCGTTTTGCCGATAGCATGCAGTCGCTCGGTTCTTGCTCAGGAAATGAGTGATGATACATTATGAAATAATATTATTTAAACTTAATTTAGAATAACCTGCCCAAGATAAAATTCATGTAGAACATTTTTTTTGGAACACAAATAAATCATTCTAATTCGAAATACACCAGGTGTACGATATAAGCATATTTACTTAAATATTTTATCATGTTACCGATCATTACGTGCAAAATGACTCGGCTCTTATTTAAAATAACAAATTTCATTTACAAGGCGAACATAAAATAATGATAATAAAATTTGTATGTCTCGTTTTACGCGATTTTAATCTTGTTTTTTTTATTTATAAAAATCATGACTTGATTGATTTTGGGAAAATCAATGATTTATTTATTATTATTTATTTACTACCAGTAATCACTGAGTGATTACTGATTAGGCGCATCGTCGTGTCGTGCATATCTCACCGCCTGTTCTTAGAGATTTTTTAAGATGTGTATTTTCTGATTTCTCCAACAAAATCTACTTATTTCAAAATTATATGAAGAGTTTATTTAGGTACTTAACTTACTTACTTATGTTTACCAAGAATATCTGAGGAGTCAATACGTCGCGTTATAGTGTAATATCATTATAATTTATAATATAAGTAGTATATACCTATTCTATGTCACTACAGTCTTTAGACAACGATGCCCTCAGATGACCTAGGCGAATTTAATAATGTACACAATGCAAATGGTGTCATACGAAATAAAATCAGGGTCATGTATTCAATATCAGTCAATGTATTGAAAGTATTGAAACCTATCACGCAGCAGTAGCCGTTTCGCTAATGGTATGTTAAGCGCGGGGGCGCCGAGCGCGGGGCACTTGTTGCGTTGTTTAGTTGGCGTTCTCGCCTGTTGCCGCTGGTGACGTCACGACACGACCTTGCTCCACGCGCCACTGGGAACGTATACGTGTTTTTTTGATACTACATACTATACTTTCCATACGTCTATTGTTTTTAAAAAATATTCATAAACTAATCTTCTATAAGGAATAATAGCAATAATAGTCAGTAAGTATCTATTCATAATGTGTAACGATGCAATTTTTAAATTTAGCATCGTTGTACCATTTGAAACTGCTATTGAGAAAATATGTTGGTCCGGTCGGCGCCATAAAGTCGCGTGGGCGGGAAACCCGTCTTGGCGGCAAGCGTTGAAATGAACACACAATATTTATCCACACATACCTATCTACTGCCTATAGTAAACATACTCATCTTAATATTACATATTATATACCTACCTTATTATAGTACTTTAATAGTATAGTTTTGATTTTTTTTTTCAATAAGTATTTAAACTGTGAAGGCTCTTATGTACGGAATATTCTATAAACAAAAAAACGTCTTTAAAATAACTTTGCTAAGAGAGGGCATGGAGAGGGCTCTCCCCTCCTCGTCGGACTTCCCTAGGAACCAGGTCAACGGCTGACTGGCTCGACCGCTATGTCGACGTTGTGACGGACCGCAGGCCGCGCCTTAGTTGCTTATTACCATCTCCACTGTTAACTGCTTCTGAGATCTAGTAACTAGGTACGTAACGCCCACTCACTTAACTCGTGCTACAAAAACCTTACTTACCTATGAAAAAAAGGAATGTAAGTATCCAGAAAACTTATGTCGACCTTTAAATCGCACATTCTCTTTTCCAAAAATAAATTCGCGAAAGCTGGCTGGAACGTAAAGAAGGCGGTACCTGTGCAGTTGGTGACGATCGATGTATATATGTGTGTCGTATGTTAATAGTTACTGCCAAAAATTTCTTTCTCGCACATAGCACACACATAGTGTGTACACAGCCTTATTACCTATAAGCTATAGATAGGAACACCACCCAACACTGTAATTTTAAAAGAAATCAGAAATGTTTTAAACAAATTCACATAATAAAAATTTACATATATAAAGTAATTTGTTATCTTTACAATGCTTAAAAAAATATATGTACCTACCTATTTGTTTATTTCCCATAAATTGTAGGTATTCAAAATTGTAACTTGGTGTATTATTTTAGTGCTAAGTACACCTGTCCTAAGAGAATGGCGTCATTCTCTGCAAACTTAGCCGACACATATCAACAACAAAAATCTACCTTTGCATATGTGCGAATATGACAATAATAATTTATGAGTGAGTCAGACGGAGCCGAGAACCACTTGACCAAATAAATAACTACCTATTCATCGTCGCTAGTCTCTTCGCTAGCGACGTTTATTGTAATTCGTTCTTATTCGTTTTATTACGATACTTTTCATACCCGAAAATAAGCTTATTATTTTTTCCGAGCAAGTGCCATGTTCTTAAAATACATTTGGCGTACTTTCCTTACATCACGGCGATTGCAGAATATGGTGGAGTGACAGGAACGAGCGCAGATCACCATTTGGCTTTTCGCCAAATCCCGAGCTTGGGTGGTGTTTCTACTTCCGAGCATTCTTAACAAATAAACTCATCGCTTTTAATTTACTTTTGTGTACAGTCTATCTAACATTGTATAGTATTTCTGAAATAATTTAATAATCTTAGTACTTAGATTTATACCTTATCATAAAATTATACCTACTGACTGAATAAATATTATGCTATTAAAATTATACGAAAAAATGAACCACGTAATTTGAATTGTGCTTCATTCACTGATAATGATATGATAAAAAAGATAAAAAAGCCTAATAAAATAATATCTAAGTAAGTATAATATCAAATAAAAATGTTATCCATCAGCAGAAATGATATCACGTCATGCAAATCTACTTAGATAGTAGATACCTACTTACTATCTTTGATAACATTTTTTGTATAGGTATAGTATTATAATATCTGTGCTATAAGTAACTATATGTATTTTTTAAACTTAAAAATTTTTCGAGTCAATCTGGCTTCTCGTGAGATGAATATGTTCAATCCAATAATTTATACTTGTAGTTACCTACTAGGTATAAAAAGATTTTATGGACTATCTTATCACATAATATAGTTTCTCTACAATCTAATCTGTATGTAGTATAATTATTAAGTACTGTAATAATTAATTATAACACACCTTATCCTTTATGCACTCGTGCTTGTTGTTTGAATTGTGTTGACAATAATTATATAGATGCGAAATAAATGTAGACATTATGCTTGTTGATTTGATAAGTAGTATTCTTTCTTACTATTTTTGTTAACATTTACAATGAGTACAAAAATGAGAAAGATTGTTTCTTTCACTTTGGAACAGTGCCTTTTGTGGCAGGAGTACCTACTGGAGACACTGAGAACCACCTGAGAACTAAGAAGGCTAGATATAGACATTAGACGCTTAAAGGGCTACTTTTTAAAGCTAAATAATTAAATATCTTTCTTCAGTCAGCCGCAGTTGTAAAGCTAGTTAAATAATATTACTTAAATAATCGTTTTTAAACCTTTGACAAAAAAATCAACCGCTCGAGCGGTTGGTAGCGACGGCTCGAGCAGTTGACGCCGACCGCTCGAGCGGTCCGTGTACGGCCGCCCTGAGTTCAGCCGATCGTCAATTGTCACCCTTTTGTAGAGATTACGAAATTAATAAAATAAAAATACGTAGATAAACAACGTATCTACCTAATAATCTATATCATACTATTACTCATTCATCCCCATTCACTCATTCTTGCCAGGAAACCCCATAAAATCAAGGAATATTATTAATATTAGATTTGTGTTTGCTCAAGAGTCAAGCAAGTAACTATAGGTACCTAACTTATGAAATAATATTATAGTAAAGAGAAACTTACACAGCCATAGATAGATCCAATTCTACTAGCGATCATTATTGAATTTGCGACAGCTTCTATTACGTAACCCTTGTTGCTATACAATTTGTGCTAAGGCCGGCGGGGGCGACAGAGATTGGAATGTCTTAAGAATTAACACTTTCTTAATATGTCTGTTAAAGATACTTACGGGCACGCACTCCCTAACTTCCTTTATAAAATTCATGTTACAAATATATAGTTAAGTATAAATATATATAACTAGCAAGTAGCAATGCCCTGCGGTTTCACCCGCATAGATAGCGATATCGTTACAGTGAAAAGTCTACTATAGGTCGGACTATAGGTTTAATTTTTAATCAAATGAAAATCACCTTTACCCCGTCCCGCACTACGGCCTTTTTTTTTTGTTTTAGTGGGGAAATCTTTCATAGATACCCACGGAGGGGCTGTGGGTTATGTCGGATTCCTACCGACCAAAACCCCACTGTGTTCCGTCAAGACGCATATTGGTAGAATTCCTCCGCACTACGGCCTGCTCGAACAGTATACCTACTATTTTCTGTAGATTGACACTTAAAAATTCGTTATATCTTTTGAATGGAATATCCAATTCTTTTCATTTAAAAAGTATTTTGCTGGTATTGAAACAGTCTATAATAAAACATCATTTAATGGGATAATGATTAATATGTGTGTATGGATAACATGGTTTGATTACTGTCGGCACTTCTATTTACTTTGAAAACGTAAAAAAGTTGTTGTAGTAACATAACTACTGAAGATGGACATATGGTATCGCGGACTTTCTTGTAGATATTGATCCATTCTATAATACCGTAGAACATTTTTTTGTTCTATCTTCAATAGATTCCGCAGCGCACGCGTCGACAGAAGTTTTATTGAGGATTTTTTTACACCTTGGGTTACATTATTGCATATTTGGTAACTAATTTTTTTTTTCAAAATGCAATATAGCCTATGTTGCTCAGTAAAGATGCAGCTTTCTAATGGTGAAAGAATTTTTGAAATCGGTCCAGTAGTTTAGGCGTGAAAACCATACATACATACTAACATACTTACAAACTTTTCCTCTTTATAATATTATTATTGTATACGTGTAGTACATATATTATTATTAGTCTGTGATATTAGTATAGACATGACGTGGCCATATCGTAGATTTGCTCATTTCATGAAATGATTGATCATTTCACGTTCATAGTAATTTGATCATCGTTAAATCGTCAATGTTTCTGAATATATCATGAATTCATTAGATAATTTTAGTTTTAGTTTTAATGAAAATAGTATTGTTGTTATATTATACGGAGATAGTTTTAATTTAAAAAAACATGACATTGATATAGGATTTCAAAAAATGTTGAAAATTAGTAGTGAAACAAAATGCAAATTTATGTTGTGTACATTACCATATTTGCCTGGTTTGACACAAAATCAAAATAGATTTATCTATAATATTAACTTAAAATTATATAACTTAACAAATCATCATAGTGATGCATTTATATATTTTGACATAAATTCTTGTACAAAATCTTTTTGTTTGACAAGGAATACAGTGTATCTGCCATCTAGATATAAGAGAGAACTTGCTATGTTAATAGCATATAAAATTATTAACCAGTCTGATACATGTTCAGTAGCAGACCATCGATCTACTATAATTTTATGTAGTAGTAATTATATACATCAACCTAGGTTAAGTGTTGATAGACAAACTAGCCCTAAGCTAGATTTAAACTAGTATGTAAGACAACAGCTAAGCAGCCTTTTTCCATTGTACATCAAAATATTCAAGGCTTGGCTAGCAAATTATTAGAAATAGAATTATTTTTAAATCATAATAGAATTAAAATATTTTGTGTAACAGAACATTGGCTTAAACAATGTCAGTTGTTAATAAATATTGATAATTATAAATTAAAAAGTATATACTTTAGGAAAAATGCTATTCATGGAGGTTCTCTTATTTTTGTACACAATAGTTTAAAATGCAAGGAACGAACTGACATTGTTAGCCTTTCTGTAGAACGCACCATTGAACTGTCCTGTGTTGAGCTTGAGCGTTACATTATTGTTTGCGTATACAGACCTCCTTCCAGTGACTATAATTTGTTTGAGACAGTCATGGAAGAAATATTAAAGCGTTTAGGCAGGAGTAAAAAGAAGGTAATAGTATGTGGTGATTTTAATATTGATTTACTTTCACACACACAAACGGCAACACGAATAGTTAATTTGTTTCATTCATTTAATCTGTATAAACTTTTTGATGAACCCACACGAATAACACCTACTTCTGCAACTTGTATTGATAATATATACTGTGATTGCAAATGTTTAGAAAAATATATTCTCAACACGCTAACTTCGGATCACTGTGGCCAGAAAGTAGTTTTTGAATGGGATTGCATACCTATATTTAAAAGAATTAATGTTAGGCCTATAACTAGGAAAGGCATTCATACATTCAGAAATAATATTGATAATAAACTGCCTGACCTGAATGATCAATCCTTTCATAAAAATCCTTGTGAACTGTTTACAAATCTTTTTAAGTTCATTCATAGTGAATATGAAAAAATATTTAAAATTAAATCTTTAACTATTACCAAGGATTTACCATTCAGCCAATGGGCAACTCCTAGTATACACAGATGCAGGATCTTATTATCTTATTATGATTTCTTAGTTATGTTAGAAATTATTCAAAAACATTTAAAAAAGTTTGTCTCACTGCCAAGAGTTTGTATGTCAGAGATAAAATACGCAACTCTGACAATAAAGTTAAAACGGTTTGGACAATTATTAATGGTGAATTGGGCAAAAGCCAATCGAATGATAGTACCATAAAACTTGTCAATTCTGGTAGGGTCATTGACAAAAGTGCTGATGTTGCGCTTGCTTTTGAAGATTTCTTTAGTAATATCCCTGCTAGTATAACTAAGAATTTAAATTCGTCTTCAGCGCTTGCAGAGTCTTTATTGAGGGATCATGTTGCTGAGTGTAACAAATTATTTGAATTGCGACACGTGACTGCTGATGAAATTGTTAAAACTTTTAAAACATTAAATTTAAAAAAAACATGTGATCTCTGGGGTATGTCTGTAAATTTAGTAAATAATATCATAGAAAACATTGCCAATCAACTGGCGTTTATATTTAATCAGTGTTGCGACTGTGGTATATTCCCTGAGTTACTAAAGTTTAGCAAAGTTATTCCTTTATTTAAAAGTGGTGACCTGCAAGAAGACAGTAATAACTATAGGCCAATTTCCATATTACCAACTTTGAGCAAAGTCTTCGAGAAACTAATTTTAAACCAATTAAGTAGTCATTTTGCATCAAATGGTTTACTGCACGCCAAACAGTATGGTTTCACAAAGGGGCGCTCTACCACTGATGCCGGAGTAGCTCTTTTGTCACATATATACAAAGCATGGGAAAATTCAAAGAATGCTTTGGGGATATTCTGTGACCTTTCTAAGGCTTTTGACTGTGTAGAACATTCCACTCTATTACGGAAACTAAATTTTTATGGTATCAAAGGTTTAGCTCAGGATCTCATAGCTTCATATCTTCAGAACAGGGTACAAACCGTTGTCGTTAATGGAGAGAAATCTCGCGGTGCGCCGATTAACATAGGTGTTCCGCAGGGATCTATCTTAGGACCGTTTTTGTTCTTAGTGTATATTAATGACCTACCTTATTATTTGGAGGATATGTGTGAAATAGTACTGTTTGCAGATGACACCTCATTAATATTTAATGTGGATAGACATGACACAAATGTTGACGAAGTAAACTCTGCTCTTTTACGCATATCCAATTGGTTTAATACTAATAATTTACTATTAAATACAAAAAAAACAAATTGTGTAGAATTTATCCTCCCAAATGTAAAAAAGGTGAAAAGGAATATTATTTTAAACGGGGAGGTATTAAACCCTGTGGAATCGACTGTTTTTCTTGGTTTGACATTAGATGAGAAGCTTCAATGGGGGACCCATGTTACCACCACCGCTGCTAAGCTCAGCTCAGCTGCATATGCAGTTAGAAGAATAAGGCATCTCACCGATGAAGAAACGGCTAGATTGGTTTACTTTAGCTACTTTCATAGCATAATGTCCTATGGAATTCTGCTATGGGGCAGGGCTGCAGATATAGAAACTATATTTATATTACAGAAAAGAGCCATACGCTCTATATATAATTTGCGTGCTCGAGACTCACTAAGAGATCTCTTTAAGAATACTGGTATCCTTACTGTACCGTCGCAGTATATATTTAATAATATTTTATATGTACACAATAACGCTTACTTACACACAAAAGTCGGAGATAGACATTGTTATGACACAAGAAACAGAAATAAAATTGAAATGCCATTTTTCCGGCTAGCTAAAGTTAAAAATTCATTTATGGGTCAAGGTATACGCTTTTACAACAGAATTCCTCATAATATTAAAGAGTTTAGTAGTTCTAAATTTAAAACTTATATAAAAAATGTACTAGTTCAGAGAGCCTATTACAGTATTAAGGAGTATATGGACGATAAAAACCCATGGAGGGTTGTCGCGTAAAAACCACAGGACAGTTCTTTGGCATATTATGTTAATATAATTATTATAATGTTACATATGTAATTTGTAAAATTGTAAAACTGATATGATTAAAAAGAGCAACTATGGAGTTTCTTGCCGATTCTTCTCCGTAGATACTGCTTTCCGAATCGGTGGTAAATGTTAAAAATATGTACCTAATGACGTTTCAAAAGTGCTTCTAGAAGAAGTCTAATTGAATAAATAAATGTTTGAGTTTGAGTTTGAGTTTGAGTTTCACGATATGGCCTACAGAGTCCATAAAATATTTTTTAAAATTTCAGAATCATGGACGTATAAAAAAAGACGGACGCCGTATTACGAATAAACAACGTGAAGCCACCATAGTAAGCTAGCGATCGTGTAAAGACAATAAACACGCACACACTCTCACCATAGTAAGCTAGTCGGCCGCCATTACGTCGTGAACTACCGACTGATTAACTGCGTCACTGTTTCACAAAAAATATTTAAAATGCCATCTTGCGTGGTTAAATGGTGTCGCAACAGTACAATTTTAAATAACAAAACACAAGGGATTACATTCCACAGGGAAGCAAGTTATTTCTTTTATGTTTTAATGACAAAATTATTACAGCAAAATTTATAGAAAAAAATACAGCCGCCATTGTCATCAGGACAGCTGTTGCCATGGCAACATGGCACACACACATGGATGTTTCGCCGCCATTACTAGGCTTCACTCAATGTTTAGGCGATATACCGTCCGTCTTTTTTTATACGTCCATGTTCAGAATATTTTAAGAACTTGTACTTAACTGTTTATTGTCATTTAAGTTAGTGCCGCGTTCATTGAATACCTAAGTAATTACGTACTATCATAAAAAACGCAACTTCTCAATTTCTAAAACACTCTAACTACCTACAAATTAAAAATAAATAAACAACTTTAAGTACCCTTTGGAAGCTTTACCGCTCAGCCCTTTAAAAATTAAAGGCATTTTTGGCTTACATAAAAAAGATTCATTCAAAATACAGTTTATAAATATGTATAAGCGAGATGGCAACAGATAATGGAGAAATGTCTGCTATTAGCCCCGGCCTGCGCCGGTCCCAGAGCGCTGTTTGTTATGAATTTCTCAGAACACCCCACAGCACGCGCCGTCGCCCCACCACTCCGCGCCTCAGGTTACCAACTTTTTCACGTTCACAGTCCCTATATTTCCGAGAAACTACCTCGCTTCTAATAAACAACTCGACGTTGGAGTCAGCGGTATTATTATTTAAATAGTAAGCAACCATTTGATGATTTGAACACTCAGCTTCGTCATACTTGCGACGTTACGTCACACGGTCAAAGGTTCAATACCTATTGTGTACCTAGATATGAATAAAAGGTACCTATACATATTTGATTTTAGATTCTGCTACACTAGAGCACTTTTTAGCTAAACTCCAGCAAGTCGTAAAATTTAAAGAAGGTAACCTACCTTTGCTACTTTTATGACCTAGAATGGAAATAGGTATTTTATTATATTATCTGTTAGGTAAGTAGTAAGAAGAAAAAAGTCAAGAAGAAAAGAAAGAGATGCGGTATTTTCTACGTTATCAAACTATCGAACTAGTATCAAAAGTATGGGTTTATTCTTATATCGTCACTCCTAACTCCTAACATATCGACAATGACGGAATTTTAGATATTCAATAGGGGGCACTATATCTATTGTATGCCTATGACACTCAACTATAACATGTTAACTAAGTATATTTTTATCTATTTCTATAAAACATGTTTACGATGAGAATTTGGATTCGAATCTAAAAGTGATCCATAGATGGGTACTGCATAAGTCTTGCATAAGTAGGTACTAAAATAATGATACATACTTGGCACATGACTTTGATTTTACTCAATGAGGAATCTCAATGAGGCCTACGCCATGGTTTTAACACGCTTTTAATAGCTTCACCTATATTATGTTAATTGTATGTAAGTAACCGAATCCTATATCATCTTTTAACACTATACCTAGTTATATGTGAACAAAGTTTGAATTAAATTTGTCCGTTATGGTTCTAGTGGCTTTTGGATCACTTAAATGAGCCAAAATCCAAATCGAGTCTAAAGGAGTTAGTTAACTAATTACATACAAATCTATACTAATATTATAAAGCTGAAGAGTTTGTTTGTTTGTTTGTCTGAACGCGCTAATCTCGAGAACTACTGGTCCGATTTGAAAAATTCTTTCGGTGTTAGATAGCTCATTTATCGAGGAAGGCTATACGCTATATATCATCACGCTACGACCAACAGGAGAGGACCCACGGTGAAACCGCGCGGAGCGGCTACTAATATATATAATAAGCGTGTTATAAATATAGCTAATACACTGTATTGTGAATACACTGTATACTATTAACTATAGTTTTTGCCAGGTAATATGAATACCTTTATAGTCATAATTTTAGAACATTGACTAACAAAGACAACTCATCTAGGAACATCCGCTTGCACCTGCTCATACAACTTCGTTAGTTACTTGCCAGTGTGTCAATTATAATTTAGTACAGGACCTACTTAAATATCTAAACGTCATAACAAATACTTTAATACCTATCGTATAATAATCATAATATTATGTTAAGTATATATAAATATACTTAACATAATAATATGATAAGTTCAATTTTTACACATTTGTTGAGGTTGTGGGAGAAGTTAGGTAATCCGTAATGGTCGGGCTAAATTAATGATTCCATTGCATTTCTGGATCATTCAAAAATAAAGGTTAAGGATACTAGTTAATCCTTTCTATTTGTAAGTTATTTCTGTTGTCACCATCACAAAAATATACATACACATACTTAGTTACATAGCTTTAAATGTTTGATCTAATATTTTTACGACTCGTTTAAATTATGTTATAATCAGACTACGTTATCATTTCTACTGGAGGCGAGGTTAAGCGAATATCATTCCTTGACCTTATGAGTTACTTATATTATTTTTTGCACAATCAAATTTTAAATTTGAGGTGTCTGTAATAATAAAATAACTGCTTTTTACCAAAAATACACGGCAAATTAATTACTATAGCACGATAATTAGCATTTTCCAATTTTTTTGTCTGTTCGTCTGTGTGTTCTTCCAGCCAATCTTGAACGAACATGACTCAGACTTGAGAAGAAAAAATCTAAATACGATTTTTTGGTTTTACTCGTATGAGTGAAACCGTGGGACGCAGCTACTACCTATACGTAGGTATATAATATTATACTAGCTGCTCCGCGCGGTTTCCCTCCGTGGCTCCTCTCCTGTTGATCGTAGCGTGATAATATATATATTATATAGCATAAAGTCTTCCTCGATATATGAGCTATATCGAACACCGAAATAATTTTTCAAATCGGATGCAGTGGTTCCCGAGATTAGCGCGTCCAAACAAAAAAACTCTTCAGCTTTATAATATGTATTAGTATGGATTTGCGCCAGAAAGTGCTATTAGGAAGAATAGATTTTTTAAGCTAAAATTATTCGGTCTAAATGTTGACACTTTTTGTGCTTGTTTGAATAGTAATTGTAGTTAATTATAATTTTTTATCACCATATCATTTTTTTATTAGTAAGTATGGGTTTCTTATTTATGTTGTGTATAGTATTTTCCTCAAAAATTAACTGAACTCTACCTTATCGTTATTTTAGTATCATATAAAAGCGAACTAAGAAACAGCGGTATTTATTGAATTTAATCTATGATTCATCAGCAAGCAATCAACAATGAGTCGATGTAGGCAATCAACTAAAATAATTCCTGTTACCTTATATGGAAAATCGTCAGATATAATTAATATAACATACATAGTATTTTATGATGAATGGAGAAGAGGGCACACAAGCCTACCAGAACCAGCGGGACCGGTCGGTAGGCGGCACTTTTTGTCCCCCTTCGACTGTCGCTCGCTAATGAACGATCTCGCATGAATATGAATCGACGGATAAATAATTTCGAAGCAGATGTATCGAATAGATATTTTTAACCTTAGCGAGCGCACTGCGCAAGATGCATTCATTTATTTCAGCTTAATTACAATAATGTTTATGTTTTATCGTTACCAAGAATTCTCGGGTTCTTTTTTTATAAATAACAATCATTATTTGATAACGTAATGACTTCACCAATTAATGATTGTCATCATGAATAAAAATGAAACATTATCATTGAAAAGTGTACTATATTTTCTTGTGTAGATATTTCGAATCGAACGTTTTCTTTGAGTAGGTAGACAGGCAGGTATGAATTGCTTTAATTGACAATTTCCGATTATGCGATCCGCAGTCATTATAGCAGAGCACCGATGGAAGGCATGGTCACCTTGAGCGCGACCGATGTTCTTTCTAAATGTGAAATGTTCGCTACGTCATCCATGATCCAGCACGCGCATTTATTGGACGTGGTCGCGATTCTCGGCGCGTACACCCGCGAGCCGCTCGCGACGCGGCCGGTGCGGGGCGCGCGGGGGCGGGCGGACATGCCAAGGTAGGCGAGCAAGCAACATATTTACTCATACATCGGAGGCGTAAATCACCGTGCATCTATTTCGAGTGGGTCGCGCGGGGCGGGGGACAGACGCCGATGCCGGTCTGGCGCCAGGATTCCCCAGCGCCCCTCGCCCTTCGCCCCTTGCGACACCGTGCCTAACCTACCATGAATACCTCGTTTACCGTGTTATTTTACTCTGCTCATCATTTTCATATTGAACAATGGGCTTGAAATAAGCGTTGGTGAATTGCACAGTATTATAATATGTTAAAAATCAAACTGGTGCAGTCAACGTTTGTATGTTTATTTACAGATATAAGGATGGTGGTGTTTTCAAATTAAATAAGAAATTCAAATCTAATTTATTGAATAGCATAAAATTTTTGTAGGTACATAATGTAAGACGAAGAAGACGTTAAAAAAATTACAATTTCACACACATCTTCACTTTACGTTCAATAGCCAATTAAATGACTTACAATAGAACGATAAAGGGAATTATTATACATTAAAACACAAAATTACTTTGAAGTCAAGAATCTTATAAATAGACTCGATTGATAAAAAAAACATGAATTATCGATGAAATTAGTCAAGCGACATTCCGGCGTCACCGTCCTTCTTATCATTTTTATTATCTTGCGGTTTGTCTTTTTTCTTATCATCCTCCTGGGACTTGCTGGCGTCGGAAGTTGAAGAGCTCTCGAGAGCTTTGAAGAACGCCTGCATGTCTCCTGTGTTGGCTGCTGACGTCACCTCCGACGGCAAACCGAATTGCGACATCACTGGACCCATTTGGCCCGATGACAGCGCCGAGGAAAACTGATTGGCCGCCTGTAAAAACATCAATTGTAGCAACATCCATACTATATAATATTATAAATGCGAAAGTAACTCTGTCTGTCTGTCTGTTACTCAATCACGCCTAAACTACTGAACCAATTTTCTTGAAATTGAATATGGAGATATTTTGATACCCGAGAAAGGACATAGGATACTTTTTATCGCAATCCCGGAAATCCCACGGGAACGGGAACTATGCGGGTTTTTCATTGACTGCGCGGGCGAAGCCGCGGGCGGAAACCTAGTATCTTATAAGAACACAATATTTTGCAATATCTATATTTTTCTCTCGTTGTATTTTTTTTCAGTGCAATTATCTTATAAACGTATGCGTAGTTCTAATGAGTTGTAACGTTAATTACAGGAAAATTAGTTCCTAGTATAGAAGCAATTAGTGTGTTAGTTTAGAAAGAAATCGCTAGTTACGTAACATGCAAATGTGAAAATGACCTCACATACACTTTTTTAAATTATAAAAAATACAAAGTATGATTTGATTGAACAAACAAATAAATTAAACAATTATGAATATTTTGTGATACCATTGTGCTTGAAAAAAAAAAATGTACATACAGTCACGAACATAAATATATTACTATGGGGAGATTAGCAAAAATATCTGACACAAGAACGAGTGTGTGTTATGCAGGCGCTAGACATGTGATCAAATACGCAAATACCTACAA
>CAJQZN010032732.1:0-17165 GCA_907164685.1 Colias eurytheme
ACTGAAATCTCCAGTGTATTAGATATAAGCTTCTTGGTTCTAACACACGAACGGCAAGTTGTGAACGGCAGAGGCTTCTTCAGCCGTCGCCACCTGTCGACGTCAGTCGTCGACGCGTCGGCGGCAGCAGTCAATACTTCGCAACTTGCCGTTCGTCTGTAGAACGCTTACATACTACTTTTACTTGTTTAAGAATGAGGTTGTTTTGTGTTAGAATTTTGTCATGAATTGATGTATTTTATAGGTGTTAGATTCGTTTATGGTGGGAGTGATATCAAAATTATATTTAAATAAATATAGCGGATTGACGTTCTCGTTACTGCATACAGGAGCGTTTTCTTTTACTGCAATTTTTAATAATGTAAAAAAAAAATTTCGTATATTTAACACAAGCATTTTTCATTTTATTAAATTTTTAAAGAAGAAATTCAATCACTAAGCGGGATTAGAAACCGCGTCCTTCGACTTAATTTTTTCTATTTTTTTTTTAATTTATATAAAAAACGAAATATCTAATTTGACGATTTCGAAAGCTTTTTTAGATTTATAATAATATTTTCCTTTATTTAGGGCGTGGATAACAGAAGAAATAGAGAACCTCCGTAACGGACCAGACAGTGAAGCGAGCAGTAAGAAGATAGCCGAGCTCGAGGATGATCTCGCGCTACGGAAGGCGCAGATTTCTGATCTGCAGCAGAAGATTCTTACTGCTGATCAAGGTATGTTATTTATTATTTATTACACACTTTATTATTATTACACACTTTATATTAGCTTCACCTGTATGTTTGTTTGTTTGTAACCGACTTCTTTGGGCGCGATTTTGACCCACTTTAAACGGCCAGATTTCGTTCAAACTTTGTCGATTTATTGAGGACCGATGACAATACACTAATTTGATAAAATTTTCTATTTTTTAGTTCGGTTTTCTATAAAAAGCGTGTTTTTTAGTTTTTTATACTTTTATTATTGTAGTATTGTGTGATGTGATCTTTTCTGTATTTTCTTTAGTGCACCCAATAAATTTACTTCACTACAACTATTATTATCGACTGAAAAAGTGTTTATCTGTATATAAAATGTTCTTCGAGGGTTAAAATTTAATTTAATATTGAAAATTATTTTGAAAAGATATAAAACACATGTATAGAGGAAAGGGTTTGATATTTCTCACCATTAACTTATAAGTTATCTGTTTTTAATTGAAAAAATATCATACCACAATATTACATTTATGAAATATTTTCCTTTTTGGCAGAAAACAAGGCACGCACACAATGGGACAACATTCAATCCATGCTCGAAGCTAAAGTAGCGCTCAAATGCTTATTCGAGCTATTAGTAGATGCTAAGCGCGAGTTACAGAACCAGAGCGAAAAGGGATTCCAGTCCAAATACGAGGAGATAAAGGAAGCTTTCGATAGACTGAATATTGAGTATGAGAATAGCAAGGCGGAGTTTGAGCGGCAGATTGCCACTATGAAATTGCAAAATGAACAGACTGTAAGTAATTTTTGTATGCTTAAATCTTTAAAACTACGCATGGGATTTTGATGCGATTTTTTTCAATACATAGAATGATTCAAGAGGAAGGTTTTTATATATTTTTTATTAGGTTTTAGACAAAGCGGGCGAAGCCGCGGGCTAGTATTATATAATCTGACCATGAATATGCGATATTTAACGATACTATTGTATCCAATTCTGTGTTTATAATAAATATTTGTTTTTACAATATTGCTTATCCATTTATTACAAGCTAATGTCGCGCTAGGACATCTAAATATATTGTACTACGCGCTAATGGCTTTATCAGTACAGATACCCAATACTTACCGCGCGTCAGCGTCGTCTGTTTGAATCCATACTAATATTATAAATGCGAGAGTAACTCTGTCTGTCTGTCTGTTATTCAATCACGCCTAAACTACTGAACCATTTTTCATGAAATTTGGTATGGATATATTTTGATATCCGAGAAAGGAAATAGGCTACTTTTTATCCCGGGAAAATGACGCAATCCCGGAAATCCCACGGGAATGGGAACTATGCGGGTTTTTCTTTGACTGCACGGGCGAAGCCGCGGGCGGAAACCTAGTATTATATATATGATGATTTCCGTGTAGTACAACACAAATCCGTGGCATAGCGTCACATAGCGTGAACGCTCTTTGACGTCTATTGTATTTCAGTGCGCGTTCTACTTGACAAAGTCATAAAGGTTAGAAAACCATTTTACAACTGATGCCACTACTGAAATTAATTACAATTCTAATAATATATTTACAGCTTAGCGACTTAGTAGCGCTACAAGCGGGCGGGCGAGCGGGCGGTGTGCGGGGCGAAGCGTGCCGCAATCTGCAGACCGTCATACAGTACCAGCAGGACAAGCTGGAACAGCTCGAGCTGGAGAACGTAAGGATCTATTATTGACGTGACAACGTCTTATAATTCGATAAAGCCGGCTGCACGCACGAAAAAACATGACTCATGCGGCGTTACCTCGCTCTAACTCATCTGAGGCGTTCCATGTAAGGCTTGAAGTGCGAGTGAGAGCGCGGAACGAGCGACAAAGAAGCACAATCGGACGTTGTCACGTTCAACTATCGTCAGTAAACCGACTTTACAGACAACCAATTTTTTTTTGTTCTTGGGTCTGGGTGTTATCTATATATGTATTTATAAATATTATATTTATCGTCGCCTAGTACCCACACCACAAGCCGTAATTGAGCTTACTGTGGGACTAGGTCGATTTGTGTAATAATGTCCTTTATTATTTATTTATTTATACCTATTGATGCAGTTGTGAAAAGTGCCATTTATGCTTTTCGGCCATTTAACGTAACCTACCTATCACTGTGGACTCCATAACTGTTTCTGGACACGAAAATTATTTAAGGATAAAATGGTACCGTTACGAGTTCATAGAAAGACCATAAAAATATACTTGTTTATGAATAAACTTAAACGTGAATTTTTTTAATTGTCACCGGTTAATAATAAGTATACAAAGTTCGTTCGTAACATACAAACATACAGGAGAAGCTAATAAACACGTATTTTGTGTATCGGTCAATTAGGGAAAGCTGGCATGTTCACAGTACTCACACTTATGCAATTTCACTTACAGTATGTTCAAAAATAAATGCGACTCTAGTTTCATTTTAGACTTGAATTGTAAAATGGGTGCGTTGTAGATATATATATATATGCAAATATAATTACTTATGAAAGCTCTCATAATTTACCTGTAAAATTATAATTTAAAAGTAAATCAATTGATGAAGTTAATTATTTATTATAATAATAATCAATTGGATAAAAGTATTAATAATCATTCAATTATCAAATAATAATTAAATTCCTGACTTTGGTCGAGTAAAGATATCTAAGAAATATTATATTTGTAGTAAGTACGTAATACCTACCAATACGCGCTAACAAATATGTGTTATATGTTTATTGTATAATTTTCGCATTATTGGTTTTAAACTCAAACTCAAACATTTATACAATTAGACTTCTTCTAGAAGCACTTTTGAATCGTCATAACAGTTTAACAGTTTTAACATTTACCACCAATTCAGAAAGCAGCATCTATAGATGAGAGTGCTCAAAGTCTGTTGAACGCGAGTCATTACGCTCCGTAAATTTTAATCCCATTTTCGCAAAATGTCGCAGTCTAAGCTGGAGAAAGTGGTTTCTGAGCTGCACAAATCCATTGTCGAGCTCACGAAAAAGGTGGAATCGTTGGAAACTATAATAAATGAGCAGAATACTTTGATTAAATCTCAGGCGGATTCAATATCGAAGTTAACAAAGCAGCAAGCAACTGATTCAAGTACCTCCAAGTTGCAAGAAAACAATGAGGTGTCATTAAAAAATAGGCCAATCCGAGCCGCTAGACTTCGTGTACCATTGGTCGCCAACGACGTGCGCAAGAAGCGTGATGTCCTGCAGGGCGCTGCGTCAACGAGCGACGCCGCTTCCGCGATGAGCGCGAGCGAGGACGACTGTGCCAACTCCCTCGCACCTATGCAAAACGCGAACACTCTCATCGACGCAAACGCCGTACAATCAACGGACAATAATAACTGGATTCAAGTTAAACATAAACGCCCAAAAAATGTAATGCGCGGGAATGCAGCCCCGGGTAATTCGATGATCGAAGCTTCTGAAAGATGGAAATACTATCATTTGTTTTACGTAAAGGCGGGAACCGCTTCCGAAAAAATTACTGAACATATAATGAAAACTTGTAAAATCGATAACTGCACAGTTGAAGTATTAAAATCGCGAGGTAATTATTCGTCTTTTAAGATTGGCGTACTTGCAAAAGTATCTCAGCTGATTATGGATGTCAACAATTGGCCGGAGGATGTTTGTATAAAGCCGTGGCGCAATAACTTTCGTAAACAAAGTAGTGATCAATAAGTTTTGTTATCTGACTATTACCTATCAAAATTGCAGAGGTTTACGCAGTAAAACTACGGAGTTTAGAAAGTCGGTGTTTAATTCTTCATCACACATCTTTGCATTAACAGAAACATTTTTAAACGATTCTGTGTGTGATTCGGAGTTATTTCCCAATAATTATACAGTTATAAGGAAGGATCGTGCAAATAACACAGGTTATGGAGGTGTTTTATTAGCGGTACGCAGTGAGTATTTAGTGAAACGTATATACGATGTAGATGGTCTTTCAAATGATAAAGAAATAATCCTGGCTTTGTTATCATACAAAAATATTAGGTATTTGTGTGTTGTAGTGTATATTCCTCCGAGTTATAATGATAACCAATTTTCGAATATCTTATTTGTGATAGAAAATGCAATATGTAAATTTTCACCGATAGATGTACTCATTTTAGGAGATTTTAATTTATATTCCATGAGCAGGCACTCAAACGAGACATTTAATTGTTTTACAGCCTTTTGCAAACTATATCAACATAATAGTGTTTTAAATAAATCGGATAGAATGTTAGATCTTGTTTTGAGCAGCATGTCATTGCAATGCGTATCTGTGAGCGGTGATATACCACCTCTCGTACCCATGGATGCACACCATCCACCACTCGAAATAACAATAAAGTGTAGGCGAGGTACAGCCCTCGTTAGTAAGGATGAGGAACCTCCTCCATCCCAGGAATCTTTAAACAAATCTTATCAATATTTTTGTGACTGGAATTTTCGGAAAGCTGATTTTAGTTTATTATATTCTATTTTTGAGAATACAGATTGGTCTGATATTTATGCTATAACAGATACAAATGAAGCCGTTGACTTTCTTTATTCTAAAATTTGCAAAAGTTTAAGCTATTGCGTACCTTTAAAAAATGTTAACATGCCAGTTAGTCGTTACATTTATCCTACTTGGTATACGGCGGAGATAATTTATAATATTAAAAATAAATATTATCACCACAAAACATACAAAGCAAGTGGTAATTTAGTTAACTTTGAACTTTTTAAATATTATCGTGCCTTTGTAAAGAAATTGATTAACAAAGCGTACCAAGATTATACAAATAGAATTGGTAGTGAGATTTGCAATAATCCTGCAAATTTTTGGAAATTTGTCAAAGAACTTCGTAAAAGCAGATGCGCTACGGGTTCATATAATTATAACAATAAAACTTTAGTTGGACAAGATGCTGTAAATTCGTTCGCTGAATATTTTAGTTCTGTATTTTTGCAAAATTCTCCCCGCTTAAACGCCGAAGATGCTTTACAAATTTCTGATTCAAATTTTAATAATTCTTTATATGTACAAATTGATAAATTTAAACCTTCTGAATTAAAACTTGTCAGTAAAAAATTAAAGTCGCATTCCGCCGCCGGACCAGACGGTATCCCGCCCTTCGTAGTTAAGGATTGTATATCGGTTTTTCTGAGTCCCTTGTTACACATATATAATTTATCCATCCAGCAGTCATTATACCCCACTGTATGGAAAATTTCCCGTGTGACTCCCATACAAAAAAATAGTGATAACTGTGATATAACTAACTACAGACCCATAGCCGTGTTGTCGACATTTGGTAAATTATTTGAGATGCTACTTAATAATAGAATCAAACGACAAATTGAACCTCATTTAAGTGATTGTCAACATGGGTTTAGATCCAAGCGATCGACCACAACTAATCTCACAAATTTTTTAAGCTATGTAAACGCACGTATGGATGAAAAGAAACAAGTTGACGTCGCCTATTTTGATTATCAAAAAGCTTTTGATAAAATAGACAACGACATACTATTACATAAATTTGCTCTGTTTGGCTTCAATCCGAAGCTTTTACAATTTTTCGCTAATTATCTAAAAGATAGGAAACAGTACGTACAGTTAGGAAATTATAAATCATATATGTATTACACGAGATCGGGTATAAGTCAAGGCTCGAATTTAGGGCCAACCCAGTTTTTAATTTTAGTAAACGATTTGCCAAATGTAGTCAGCACCGCTAGATGTCTGATGTTTGCTGATGACCTCAAGTTATACTTAACAGTTAATAACTTTACCGATCACCAAATGCTTCAAAATGATATAAATTCTGTTGCCCGGTGGGGTGTAGAAAATAGTTTGCTTTTTAACACTGAAAAGTGCAAAATGATGACCTTTTCGCGCTCCCTAGTGCAACAAAACTTCAATTATAAACTAAATAATTTAAATTTACAGCGTGTTTCAAATATTAAAGATCTAGGTGTCACCTTTACAACTCGCTTAGATTTTAAAGAGCATATAATAAACTTGTGTAACAAATCCCTAAAAACGCTTGGATTTATAATCCGTACTAGTCATAATTTTGATAATATAAAATGTGCCATCTCTCTTTATATCGCATATGTACGAAGCAGCCTCGAGTATAATTGTACTATATGGGACCCCTACGAACATAAATATATTTTAATGCTCGAAAAAGTCCAAAAAAAATTTTGTAGATTTATTTATAAAAAGATGTACGGATACTATCCATACATTTATCCCTCCTTATTTGTTTACGGCATGACGGGCTTTATGTCACTGGAGTCACGACGCAAATATTATATGTTAATACATATGTACCAACTGTTACACGGGGGCGTGGACAACCCAGACGCTCTAGAGCAGATCTGTCTAAACGTCCCGCCTAAGATCATGTACAGCGTGGCGGGTCCTCGGGACGTGGGCCTGCGACGCCTTCGCGACTTGTTCACCGTCCAGTCGGGAGGGCGAACGAAGAGTGGTGGGAATGCTCCCCTTATACGAGGAATAAAGCTGCTCAATGACATGCTAGCTCACAGCAATGAAAGCGATATATTTTGTACAAGTTTGTATAAATTTAGAAATATGATATTGTTATTTCTCAGTTATGAAAAGTGATGTAATTTTGGTGAGTAACTTGTAATGTTTTGGGTATACATACATACCTGTAAATTACTTGTGATGAAAAATAAATAAATAAATAAATAAATAAATAAATATAGAGAAGAAGAAGAATCTATTTAATCATAATCGTAATCTTCTACTTCACTGTAACTTTCATCGCTCGAAGAACTCGGATGTTTCGTTGTCGGAATTTCTTAATGTTATTATAAATGAGTCAGTGTAATTATCTACTTTTGGTTCTAATTGAATATATTTTTCCTCATGTTCTCGCGTCTTTCTCCAAACGTCACTAAACATATCCAGACTAATAGCATTTGCTTCCTTTCTAAATAATTCTTACACAGTTTTCAAGTAAAAGTTCACATTTTGTGATGCTACTTTCCCTTTAATTATGCCCCATAGTAACTCTATTGGGTTGAGTTCTGGATGGAATGGTGGAAGGCGCAATACACTATGTCCATGATCTTTGAGGATTGCATCAAGTAGGTAAAAATTGTGTATAGTTTGGCTTATTTTTTTTAATAATGTGATAACTCTGATTATTAATTAGTAATTTGATTTTTGAAAAAAAAAAATGCCGATTTTAGTCAAAATTTATATTTTTCTAACAAGATCCTTATCATCCAAATTTCCACCTTGGTGAGAAAAATTGACATTTCTAATGAAAATGAACAAAAAATTAAATGATTTTATTAAATACTGTAAA
This sequence comes from Colias eurytheme, assembly GCA_907164685.1. Classification (NCBI taxonomy): domain Eukaryota; kingdom Metazoa; phylum Arthropoda; class Insecta; order Lepidoptera; family Pieridae; genus Colias; species Colias eurytheme. The sequence goes on from CAJQZN010032732.1 coordinate 8,082, forward strand.
ATAGTCTATAATTCTTCCATTTACTGTATCACAAACTTCTTCATAGATTTTTAGATATTCGTACTACACCAATTACATCACCCTGTATTTATAAACAATTGCAAAATATGACACATACATAGGCCGGGAGATACTGACACAAAATTTCGGGTCATTTGTAACAGAATGGCGGTTCTACAGAGGTCTTATTACGCAATGACTAAAAGAAAAATGATGGTCAGAACTCAGAACGCTGGTACCGGCGGACTAGTCGCGTGGGCGTTAGTCGAACTCGTCGGATGAATAGCGAAAGTCAAACGATTTGTAATACAAAAATTTTAGAATTCACCGATAGCCCATAAAAAAGATGTAGGCGGTAGTGTCATGCCATACTTTTCTGGTGTAACTTACAGCCCCCCAAACCGACGCGATGCGTTGATTAAAAAAAAAACAATTCAAACATTTGTACCAGGCTAACTTTTGCACAGGTAATCATCATCGTGCAGACATTTACGAAAATCGCCATGCCATACTTTTCGGACGATTCCAAATGGCCACCATACCGCCGAAAATCTGCAAAAAAAAATTTTTTTTCGCCAAACAATTTGTACCAGTATTGCATTTGGATTTTTGGAGAGTATTTGATAAAATGTGACCATTATTATATTTGCCATACTTCTAGTAGGGGGAAAAAGTGCTGCTACACTTGAAAATTAATTTTTCGTCACGTTTCAAAAATACGACTGTACAATACGTAAAATAATTTTTCACAGTATGGGATCATTATATTCTGTTTGTTTGTATACAATTCTACCTAGAAAAAAATATCGCAGATTGCAAACATGGGGCGGATGATTGTAAGACTTAAGCCAAGACGTAAAAAAAAATGAAAAGAATGGGCGATTTGTACCAGTACGGCATTTTTGGAAAGTATATGATGCAACGTGACCATTATTATATTTGCCATACTTTTAATAGAGAGAAAAATTAGTGCCATACTGCTACAAATCGTTCAAACTACGAATAAAATCTTACATTAAGAAAAAATCTTATACACATTCGCCACCTCCCACAGGTATGGCATTATCACACTTCTATTTATAATCATTCAGGAGTTGTTGAAAAAAAAAATGTAGGGTGGTACAAATCGTTTGGCGAGAAAAAAAAATTCAAAAATTTGCAGATTTTCCGCGGTATGCCGACCATTTGGAATCGTCCGAAAAGTATGGCATGGCGATTTTAGTAAATGGCTGCACGACGATGGTTACCTGTGCAAAAGTGAGCCCGGTACAAATGGTTGAATTGTTTTTTTTAAATCAACGCATTCACGTCGGTATGGCGGACTGTAAGTCACATCGTAACTGTATGGCATGACACTACCGCCTACATCTTTTTTATGGGCTATCGTTAAATTCTAAAATTTTTGTGTTACAAATCGTTGGACTTTCGCTATTTATCCGACGAGTGTGACTAACGCCCACGCGACTAGTCCGCCGGTACCAGCGTTCTGACCATCATTTTTCTTTTTGTCATTGCGTACTAAGACCCCTCTAGACCGCCATCCTGTTACAAATGACCCGAAATTTTGTGTCAGTATCTCCCGGCCTAACATGTGCAATGTGTAAATGTGTTGACGTTCCAGCTCTTCTTAATATACCTATATTTATACTTGTATCCGGCTCGAAGGACCAATAAATATACGAGCCCTTGAAACAAATTTGAATGAAATAAAATTAACAATAATTTCTCATTATTTTCGTATTCTAATTATTCAGAAAAAGCTAGCGGACGAGTTGGAAGAGCTCCGCAGCGCGAACAAGAAAGTTGAAAAAACAAAGAAACGCAAGAAGGAGCCCGTCGACACGCTCAAGATGGTCGATTACACGGATATGACGGATGATGACGATAACGATGACGAGGATAATAATAAGGATCCCGATTGGAGGGCCACGCCGCTGTTTAAACGCATTCAGGTATGAAAGTTCAGTATAATAACAAGTTTTAGTGAGTGAATTTGCGACCGGTGCGATTAAGAAGTGAAAATATTAACCGTGTTGAGCACGTTTTAACTTTTTATTGTCATAAAAAAAAAAAAACAAATGTGAATTTTGAAAAGTATAATAATGTAAGTTGTAAGTTTTCACTTTTAGCAGTTTATGACCACTTCCTTTTTTTCTCTGTATGAATATGTAATTTTGTCCTGTTTGTTCTTCTCCATCTAAATAAAGAAAATACATATGTTATAGATAATATGTGTGCGTAATATTTCCGTTTTACGATGAACTATACATTTATAATGTAATTTATATAATTTATAATGTTTTATGTATTTATAATGTATAATTTATAATTTATAATGTTATAATGTATAACTATACATTTATATATATACACAGGCGCAGCGCTCCCGCCTCACAATGAACTTCAGCCAGTCGGGCGAAGCGGACACCACCCGCCCCACGAAGCGCAGCAGCGACGGCAGCGCGCACTGCGCGTGCCGCGGCAGCTGCAGCACCAAGCTGTGCGGCTGCAAGAAGGCGGACAAGGGCTGCGGGCTCGCGTGCCGCTGCCAGAGCGAGCTGTGCAAGAACCGGCGCCAGTCCGACAGCGCGCCCAGCGACGACGGCAACGAGAACGTGAGTGTGGCCGCCCGCTAGAGGGCGCACACGGCATAAGTTTTTTTTTTATGTATAAGCTGGCAAACGAGCTTGCGCGTCACCGGACAGAAAGCGATGATCGGCGCCGCCCATGAACAACCACAGACTAGCGTATTGTGGTTGCGTTGCCGGCCTTTGAGGGAGTACGCTCTATTATTAAAGTATTCCAAGTAAGTATTATAAGTCAGTCTATTATGGAGGCTGATCAGTCTCTACCGGCCAGTTTAAAGCGCGTGTATTGCCGTTTTTCTCGGCCGTGACACCGCCACATAGCAGCTGTTTCGTGATTTCGAGATGCTGCTCGCTATGTGTGGACCCGATTATTGCCCACTGCATCTTTGATATCCATCCATCCATATATTTACTAACTAAAAACGATTCACGAAGAAATTACTCAAAATTTTAATCATTTCTTCTTCTTTCTTTTTATGAATTTAAATGAGACGATGACGGATAATTGATATTCTAAATAGCTCTAGCAATAATAATTTATATCATGCATTTTTTACAGGAAACTAACAACGTAGTTTTACTGGACACTACGCCGCCATCTTACTTTGACAAACGGTACGTTGTAACATTTTATAACACTCGCAATGCATGAACACTAAAAGTCAAATGCATACAACATATAAAAAGTTTTCATGCAACGCGAGTATAAATTAACACGAAAAGCTCAAAAACTAAATGCAAGTTTAGATTTGAAACGTCACAGGAACTAAGCGATATGACGCGGAACGATTCCGATAATACAAGTACACAAAGCACGCCAACGAAGCAAGGGAAGCGTCCATTGCGGCCTCTGTCCGAACCGAGGTTGAATTCAAGCAGTCGTACCCAGAAATGGATGTTAGCACTGCTCTTGTACAACACTTGCGTGGCGCCAATGTCCTCGTACTGCGCGAACACGATACTACAATATGGAATGGACGCGGCCAAATACAATGTCGTGTCGAATCTCTTCGACTTTCTGATGAAAGAGGTTACTCCAGCGCGCACGGCTTTGCGGACTATGCCCTTACAAAAATTAAATACTATGCGACTCAACTAAATGGGAAAAATACTTGGAAATCCTTTTTTCAAGTCAAAAACTTTTCTTCTTAATGCAAACGTTATTTCTTATAATGACGTCACAAAATGGCGGATAATTGATCCTATTCTCAGTTGAATCGCATAGTATAAGTGATTAATGTGTCCTTTCTCTCGATAGGCACAACGAGAAATACACGTTCTATAAGAACTTGTCGGGGATTTGGCACATTTTTAAAAGGAAGGAAAGGGATTGATGTTTGTAAGTGCATAGTTCTGCAAGGCGCACTGTTTTGTAGATTTTTGTACATATTTTGTTGGATCGTTATTGGCTTTTAATAGTTTTTAGTTGTAAATATGCATATTTCATTGTATTGCAGAACTATGTTATTACCACCTCATCTAGTTTTGTTATTGAAACCATAGTTTTGTGAATAGAAATATAGATTCGTGTTATTACGTAGTTAGATGGCAAATTGATTTAAAAATAATTTCACTGTGAATTAATTTTCAGAGATCACCTTGATGCAACCTACATAAAGAAGAAGAAGTGTTTTTTTTTTCCGAACACCGAACAATGAGTAAAGGTGAGTTTAAGATCATGTAAAATAAAAAATAAACCTATGACAAAATATATTCCTAGTTCATAATATTATGTGTATGAAAGTAAACCTTATACAAACATAAAAAAGAGCACACATGTCAGAAGTGAAACTTTTTTGGCAAGATTCAAAGATACCAAAATCGTCGTATTGCCCCGACCCGACCTTGAAATTTTACTCTCAACGCGCTTAAAGAAGTTTCACTTCAGAAAGTAACTCGTGTCTCTTGTCTAGCTACTCCTTGCAAAATTTCAAGGAAATTATTGTAATATTTTGGAGGTATGCAAACGATAGATGAACAGAGCTTTGAATATTTATATTTACAATGTATTTTTGTCTATCTTTCGATTTAAAATATTAATAACAATTTCCTTTTGTTACAGACTGAGCAAACAGGCGCTGGCGCAGAAGTTATTTTGTGAAATTTCTTGCATTTATTGACATATATCAAGTAGGATGTTTATCCAAATTATAACTATTGACCTTAAGGGTGCACTCACACACATCAGTCACCGTCAAGTCACCGATGACTGATCGGTGACGGTTTGTGTACGTATCCACAAACACCAGTCACCGTCATGTTGTCCGTCAGTCACGTCGCCGGTTTGACTGAATCATTGAACACATACATCAGGTTAGTCAGTGATTAGACGTGTGTCACGCTAGAGAACATGTAGCAATTATTGACGGTAGCACGACGCTGACTGAACTGAGACGTGACGGCACCGGGTGAGTGGGGATAAAAGTATGATACATGTATGGAAAGATTATTTGACGTGCCTGACCGGTGACGTCACTGATAGATTTCGTGCCGGCGACTGTCGTGTGGGAACAGAGTCATACTAGAACTATTGATACATATTTTTTTTTAATCCTGTCCGGTGACGTGCCGTGACGGTGACTGATGTGTGTGAGTGCACCCTTAATAATTGTGATTATTAGCGTAAGGCGTTTTTTAATAAATTAAATGAGTACTATAATAATAATTCGCTAAATAAAGTTATATTTATTAAAATATGGTGTTTTATTAGAACATTATCTTTAATATTCAATAGGTACCAATAGGTATTTGATATAGTATTTGATACAAAGCTGAGCTGAGCTAAAAGACTTGAATGAAAATAATATGGAGTTACATGGATTATTTTCCACCAATAATGTGGGAGGATGTGTAAAGAGAAATATGTTAGTAAATAACCAATCATATAGCTTCGTTTAGTTAGAAGTGATTTGAAGCGATACTATTGGTTATTTACAAACACATTCCTCTCTACACATCCTCGAACATTATTATGATTGCACCCTATTTTATTGTAAGAATTGCTTTCTCTCAAGGTTGAAGAAATTTAGCAATTGAAATATAAAAATAATAGCCCAAATAGGGATTTTTGAGACTTACGATTTTCTTTGTTTCTATAATAAAGCGAAAGGAAAAAAAGTAAAAAGCCAACATCACGCGGTGTTCCCAGGCGGTCACCCATCCAAGTACTGACCGCGCCCGACGTTGCTTAACTTCGGTGATCGGACGAGAACCGGTGTATTCAACGTGGTATGGACGTTGGCGATAGTATTGTCGAAATTGTGGTTAATCTATTTCAATGAGGTCACTTCAAATAGCAAAGCCCCAAAACCCAAAAGTCCAAAAACAAGAATCCCAAGTTGGGAAAAAACTTTTTTTGTACCCTTAAATACAAATTATAGTAGAGCCAATTTAATAGGCAACATTTGACGTCTATCAATTTTATCTTTATAGGGTGGTAACCTGCTTAAAAACATCGATTAAAGTGAATTAATCGATACGGACTTGAAACATTTGTCAATCGAACTTGAAACACATGTCAATAATTTATGATAATTTTTATTCCCAAGTAATCAATGCATTCGATTCTAGATGTCAGATTTCGATTTTTAGAGTAACGTCTCTGGTATTTAAAAAGAAAAAAGGTTTATTGACACAAAATTGTAGCGACGTCAGTTCTTTAAATCAGAAATTGTTTATTATGTTTAGAATAGTTTATCAGTAAAATCAAATCCTAAAATTACTTGTATCGGTCATTATTATTATAAATATGTAATCGTAATTGAAAAAAGTTCAACAAATGTGCAGTTCTAACAAAACGAAAAATCATGTTAATCTATGTCGTGGTTACTAGGTTACGTTGTTGAATTTTGTTGAACTGTCAAATGTTGCCTATTAAAATGGCTCTACAATAATGTAGAGCAAAAAGTCAAAGGCGTTGAATTTTTCATTACAAAAAATTAAAATGTTCATACAATAACACTTTGCAGATTGCAGCAATTATATTTTGCAGTAGTCGAAGCTATTTCATTTCAAACAAATTTACTATAAGTATGTTGTATTATTGTACAGATATCATTCTGTGCTACCTCAATATATGGACTATACATTATACAACATAGAAAAAAAATCAATTCAAAACAATGGGAACTGGATGGTTGGCGCTCCACCACTGTCCGCTTCACCCGCAACTTCCTTCCGCGTACGGTGAAACTGTGGAACGATTTGCCACCTGCGGTGTTCCCGAACAACTACGACATTGGGGCCTTCAAGAAAAGAGCTTATTTGTCCATGAAAGGCCGGCAAAGCACCTGTAACACTAGGAGTGTTACAAGTGTTTATGGGCGGTGGTGACCACTTAACATCAGGTGGCCCATCTGCTCCTTTGCTTGCTCTAACATAAAAAAAAAAAAAAAAAAACTGAGATTATCAGTTTCAAACATATGAAATTAGTTTTCGTTATTGTAAGTAGCCTGTTAAATTTTTCAGTAACAAATTAAGTATTTTTTCTTATCCAAAAAATTATATTTACAGTGTGGTCACTTAATTTGTAGTTTATGCATGTAGGTATATTGTACATAATTTAATTAGTGTCTTCAGCTTTCTCATATTATTATGTATTTGATTACCATTCGTTCCAGTAACTAAAATTACTTAACTAATTGCTCTTACGTAATGTTAGTTCTTTCTAAATTATAATTTATAAGGCTCTGCCTAATTGTTTATCATAATGATTAATATGTATGAGTACGGATTATTATTAAACCAGATATGAACATTTTATTAGATTCGCATTAAGTTTACATTCAATTCTATTCACTAAGGCTAGTAGTTATTAGGTATGTGTCTTTATATTTTACTAGCTGAGCTCCGCGGTTTTACCCGCAGTGCTCCGCTCGTGTTGGTCTTAGCGAGATGATAATAATTATATGCCTATAAGCCTTCCTCGATAAATGGGCTATCTAACAGTAACATCGAAATATTTTTTTCAAATCGGACCAGTAGTTCCCGAGTAATCTCGCGTTCAAACAAACTCTTTAGCTTTATAATATTAGTATAGATTTCTTATGGTGTAAGATCCGAATATAAGTCGAAATGCAACGGCCGCGGCGTGATAATAAAATGAGACCAATTTTATAATAAATTTAGTGTTTAAAAAAATGTATTAAAAATGGGTTGACTGGGAAAATCCTGGACCATCATAAACTATTTCGTATAAAATTAAATAAAATATAGGGCAATAATGATGTTGAAAAACCTTTTTTTAAAGCAATTTAAAAACTATCCAAAAAAAGCCAACATCACGCGGTGTTCCCAGGCGGTCACCCATCCAAGTACTGACCGCGCCCGACGTTGCTTAACTTCGGTGATCGGACGAGAACCGGTGTATTCAACGTGGTATGGACGTTGGCGATATTTAATATGAAATTAAGATACATATTATGCCATATCCGTATTATTATAAAGAATATTCAATGTGTACTTATTTTTAAAATAATCGCAGTGTATATCTGAACAAGTTGTACACTTTTAATAAATATGAATTGTTAATTAATATGAGTTGTAATATTTCAGTTATGAACAGCTAATAAATAATATGTTACGTAGTACCATGGACTAATAAATATATTGCTTGAGTATATTAGTCTATGGTAGTACCAAATTGTAAAGCTTTTTAAGATGTGATAATATTATAAGCTTACGCTTATTTTACGCAAGAATAACATTTTTTTTTATCTAAAGTCTAAACTATTCTAAATACACTTTCATTAAGTATGCACCCTTCTAGAAAAAATAACGTTCCGGTGGGGTTGCCTTCCGGACATTCCCACTATTATTTATAACCAACTTCAAAAAAACAGGAGATTCTCAAAAGTTTTTTTTGTTAACTACCTACAAAATGAATAGGTACCTACAAATTTAGAGATGGGTCCGTTTTTATCACCTTGACCATTATATCAATATGGTATACGAAAAATCCATCATGAATCAGTTAAATATTGTATCCTATTTTTAATGCATATTAGTACCTTGACCGATTTGAAGTATACATCCTGACCACTTCAAACGTCATCAAGCGTTGTATTGTATGAGTCAAAACTCAAAAGTAAGTCTTCTTTGGGCCCTACTCTTGGTTCTCGATTTTCGTAAATAACTATTTTTATCTAGTTAGGTAATTTAAATAAAATCTTATTGTATACTTTTTTTATTTTTAATTATTATTTATAGTTATCGTATTTTTTAATATGAACAGGGATGATAAAATGGATAATTTCATGATTTCATTTATGCATGTTTTTTATATCATTTACGATCCTGAATAATATACCTAACAACAATTTAAAAAATTAAACACTTACAACTAATTTTAATTCACAAGCCAGATTCATGTCGATCGTGTTTCAAGTCCGTGTTTCCTATAATGTGTAAATCCAAATCGGAATACAAGTAAACTGTTCTAAAGTATGTGGCTTTGTTTGTTTTGAATCAAATTATAAAGTTGAACTAGGAATGTAGA